>JAULBS010155931.1:0-11875 GCA_032355785.1 Symmetromphalus regularis | reverse complement strand
GGTACATTTCGTATTGTAAGGTAAGGGCAACTGCACAAAAAAACATTAATAAAATGTCAAGACAAACCAATATAAAAGATGGTGAGGAGAAAGAAGTGATTGGGGTGTGTGTGTCATGGCCCCTCTCTTACTGATGGGGGTGGGGGGTGGGGATGTAGCTCAAGCGGTAGCGTGTCCGTCTTTGAACCGGCCAGTCATCAGATCGATCCTTCTCAATAGACCCATTTGCAGTTTGTGCTATTTTCCGTTCCAACCAGTGGCCCACAACTGTTTCATCAAAGGCCGTAGTATGTGTTGTCCTGTCTGAAGGACAGTGCATATAATTACTGCTTATCAGAAAGAGTAGCCTATGTGGCTGCAGCGGATTTCCTCTAAATAAATATTTCAGAATGATCATATGACTGACGTCCAATAGCCGATGATAAGAATGTAATCAATGTGCTCTAGAGGGGTCGTTAAATAAAACAAACTTTACTTTGACGTCCAATAGCCAATGATAAGAATGTAATCAATGTGCTCTAGAGGCGTCGTTAAATAAAACAAACTTTACTTTGACGTCCAATAGCCGATGATAAGAATGTAATCAATGTGCTCTAGAGGCGTCGTTAAATAAAACAAACTTTACTAAAGGCGTCATGAAGAAAACAAACTTTACTTCTTATTGATGGACATATTTCCAGATACGACCGATTGTCGGACCGAGGTTGGACCACCGAGGACTGTAACTGGCCTATCTATTTGGGACTTGTTTGGGACCAGGAGCGGTGTCGGTGTGACTGGGGGACAGACGTTCCTGTCATCAGAAATAGCGGACCAAGACCCGGTAAGTAATTGTCTCACTTTAATCATCACGAAATGAGCTGAGGCATTGTCAGGATGGTTTATCCATCTTCTATGAAATTCAGAGGGGTATATGAAAACAAAGTATTGCTCGGTTAGCTTGTACATAACAGAATCATTTAACATGCATCATTTATCACCAGGAAAGTAATTCATCTTCACTTAAAAGTTTGCTATCATTATGAAGTCTTGTTACAAATAGTTTCGTAAAAACAGCGCATTTTTATAAAAGGTGTTGTTTTTTTAATAATTTTTTTAGCATTTTGCCGAATTTCGTAAAACCACTGCGCATGAACTGTAAAATTGTACGCCTCGATTTGTAAAATTGACCGACCATTTTGATAAAAGTCGGCAAAATGCTCATTTAAATGGTGTTTTTACGAAACTATTTGTAACAAGCCTCTTTCACAGCCAGGGATGAAACGTTTGTGACACCCTTCATACACATAGCTGCGCTTCAGAACCAAAATGGTGTAAGTCTGGGTTTGGCACTTACTAGTATCACTGAATCCCCCTAAGTAAGCTGTATCTGAGGCACAAAGGTTGTATGTAGGTTTTTGAAGCTATCCCACCTACATTTATCTTGAAATCAAAAGACATTCCACATAAAACTTGTGTCTAGGTAAACAACAGTTTTTGGCTCTTTTCTCCATTATCACTTCCCGAACTTACGCCCTTTTAGATTCTGAAGCAGCAACATGCTGATACACCTACACAGAAACCTTTCTATTTTTCAGTTATTACTAACCCTTGCATCGTCATGCTAAACATGACCTTTGACCAGTTTGTAGTGGACGAATCAAACAGTCACTGGTTGAACCGAAAGAATGAATATGGCGTAAGAATACTTCCGGAACCTGGGTCACGTGGTCAGTGTGCTTTGTTCCGTGATTCCTCCGTTTCGGTTCCGTTTTTCAAGAGCAACACACTGGGCAGTCTTTTCCGAATCACTTTCAGCTTCAGGGAGTGCACGGAGGAGGACCCCGACCAGGAGATCGTACTCCTGCACAATGGCTGCTCTGACATCAGGACTCCTCCAACCATCGCACTGGGATACAGACCAAGGTCAAGGATATTCATGATGGAGTTTGGAACCACTAACGATATCGCTACAAGCCGAGAAGAGTGTCAAGTAAACAGTGAGGTATGGCATGTTACAAATAGTTTCGTAAAAACAGCGCATTTCGTAAAATCTTCACGTTTTATAAAACATGTTGATGGGTTTTTTTTTTAATTGAAAATGTACATTTTCCACAATTTTACGAAAGTGGTCGATCAGTTTTACAAATAGAGGCGTACAATTTTACAATTCATGCGCAGTAGTTTTACGAAATTCGACAAAAAGCACCTGTTTTAATTTTAAAAAAAACAACATCAACACATTTTATAAAACGTAAAGATTTTACGAAATGCGCTGTTTTTACAAAACTATTTGTCATATTGTATTTGTTTGATTTATTGTCTTTTGCAGAATTTGATTTAGCCTTCATTACATCCAGAGCCGGACTTGGAAGATGGGGTGGGGGGCTTCCTGAATAGGCCGAGATCCAGGGGCCGACTAAATTCCTGGTTCGGTGTAGAATTCTGGCATTTATAAGATAAAGGAAGGCGAAGTGAAAGGGGTTCCTGAACCCGCTCTGGTCCCGCCCTGACATTATTAAGAATTTATGGTTACAAATCTTTATAAATCATTTATTAGCTATTTATAACTGCCAGTAATTGATTTTCAAGATATTGAATATAACCTAATCTTACTGGGGCGTAACCAGGGAGGGAAAAACGCCGAGATAAACCCAAACGCTGGGAGCTTGAACCATGTGGATAATAAATATCAGTATCATAGGGGAAATAATAAAAGAAATCTGCGGAAATTCAAGTACCTCGTCTGTCCTATGATGGTTAAGCTAGAGTCTTGTATATATTAAGATAACGTTGGGATAATGAATGACATTAGTTTGTGTATGCGTAAGCGAATGCGTTTAAACATAACTAGGCATTGTTTTCATTACAGCGTGAAAATCGCTGGATTGACGTGGATATTCGCTATGATGGAGGGTATCTAGACGTACTTATTAATGGAGAAGTGTGTATTGGTACCAGTCAGTTTTCAGGTAGATATATATAATTGAGTTTTTGTGAGCATCTTTAAAAAAAAAAGAATATCTCATATGTATTATGTTATTCTGTACCTACAGATGCTGAAGAATGTTTTCGGTTACTGTCTTATCAATGAACAATAAATAAACGGTCAGGAGATAATTATTTCTGGTTCCTGTTAGTGGTCCAAAACTCATATACTGAAAACAGATTTCTACTATCCACACTACATATGAAAGACCATTTGTTGCCAGTCAAAACGGAATAGCTTGTGTGGGGACAGCAAGTTTATTCTTTAAAACATGGTAGAGTATCCACTTGAGGTACGATGGATCAATGGGCTATTTCTGGTTCCAGTTAGTGGTCCACAATTAGTTTAACAGGCCGTGGAATTACTGTCCTGTCTGTAGGAAACTGCATATAAAAGAACCCTGCTGCTAATTGCAAAATGTAGCCTGTGTGGTTGTAGCTGGTTTCTTCTGAAGACCATAAGTAGCAAATACCTTACATTTGACACCTAACAACCACTGAATGAACAATAAACAAAAAAGGGTGTCTTTAAACTGATAATCCGTTCGTTTATTCATATTATCCGATTTAATAAAAGCCAAGGTTAGTGAATAGTGTGTTCTTTTGAATACAGATGAGTTTCATCATGTTTAAAGTTTTTTTGGATGAGATGTTTTTATTAATACGTCTTTATATTTATAATAATACTAATACGACAGTTAACGTTTTTACAGGAGATGTCAAAACAACGGACTGTGCGCTCACGCTGCCAGGGGACAACATGTGTGTGTACATGGATGAGGTATGTCACTTGAAAATATAGCGTAGCCCAAAGAATATAGCGAAAATCTTGATATGCATGATATGCAAGTAGCTCATAATGTGAAAAATATTTGTTTATGTGAAACATGTTTTTCATATATTTGAAAATAACGTTTAACTTACGTTATCATATTTACATGATAAACATATGTGACTATTTTTGTGATGTGCCAAACTATTGATGATTAGTTGAAGTGATAGCATCTTAAATCATTAATATCTAGTCCGTACATTATAAATACATTTACATAATTTATAAATATATTAACGTAATTTATAAATGGATTAAAATAATTTATAAATATATTAAAATAATTTATAGATTAACGTAATATAAAAATAAACAATAAATAAATTAACATTATTTATAACTATATTAACATAATTTATAAATAGATTAACATAATTTTTAAATATATTTACATAATTTACAAATACATTGACATAATTTATCAATATATTAACATAATTTATCAACGTATTAACATAATTTAAAAATATATTAACTTAATTTATAAATGGATTAACAGTGTATTTTCCTTTCAGTTGCTGATAACCCGAGGATGTTCTGCTTAATCAGTGACATGCATGATGTACATAGTCTGTCTCAGTTACCTACAGTGTTTGTTAGTACGACCTATTGAGGGTCATGCCTTTCAAAGTGGGTCTCACAAAACACTTATTAACTTTTACCGAGACACATGAAAAACTCACAGTATGTTGAACTTGATCTCTCAATGCTATACATTCTTTAACAATAAAACCTCTTTGTAACGACCACCTAAGGGACACATGGAGTGACACTTTTAAGTAGGTAGGCTTTATTTACAGTGCAAAGATCTAGGAACATAAAGTTTCCAGAATTGCGGTCACATCTATTATGGACAGGTGTCCTGTATATACAGGTTGGAATATATTCATATAAATAATGAATGTGTTTATTATGGACAGGTAGTTATCGTACGAGGTGATCTTATAGCAGGTTTGACGATGTTCATTAGGAATATACAGTCTTTTCCATTTCAGGAGAGTGATTTGTCTGACTCGCCTGAAATGTAGTGACGATTGTTTTTTATTCACTCACCTTTCTGTCTTTTTTGTTTTTTTATAATTAGATGTGAAAAAACTACAAATTATTATAACGGCTGTCCTAATTTTAAATATCTCACCTGAAATAGATTTCAGGCGAGCCGTCCATTGCTTTCCTATTTCCAAGTGGAGAGGACTGAATATGAATGAATCTCAATGTTGTTACTGTGATTAAAATATGAGCTGATAGTTTTACCTGATTGGTTTTGTGTTGTTTGTGAAATATTCACTCACTTGTAGCCTTAAAGATAAAAAGAATTGGTTGTTTTTATGATACCCCTGAGTGGAAGGATGTGAAAATGAACCTTTTTTCTCCAGTCCTATTCACTCATCACATTTTGACCCCCCCCCCCATCAGATTAAAAATCTGATTCCTCGACTGTGATTCGATCCCTATACCTACCAGTCAGGTAGAAGGAGGGACAGAAGAAAGAAAGAAAAGATGGAAGGAGATTCAGAAGAAAATGTAATAGGAAAAAATCATTTTAAAATATTCTATTACATTAGTACTAAAAGGTCAATGTTTGCATATGTATTTATTTGCATATCATTAGACAACATTTACAAAAACAATGATACAAGCAAGTTCATGAAATTAAAATAAATTAAGCAAAATTTGTGAAAACCCCAAAAATAAAACAATAAAATAAATAAATTAATATATAATAAAATAATAATAATAATAATTGTAATAATAATAATTAATAATAATAATAATAAATAAATAAATAAAACCATCGTCGTGGTTAATTCCAACATCTAAATTTTAAAATATGTTATAATTTAAATTTGGAGATAATAAAGTTTTGTTGAAGTATGATATCTAAAAGATTAGACTAAGTTTCGATTTTAAAATATGTTATAATTTAAATTTGGAGATAATAAAGTTTTGTTGAAATATGTTATCTAAATATTTAGACTAAGTTTCGTAAATGCTTCTCACCATTTCCCAATACAATGTAAACTGAAACAACATAAACAATTTTACCAACAATAAATCAAAGTTTTAAAAAGCAACAAGTATTTGGTCCAATGATTCGAAACAAAAATATTTCAAATTTCGTTAAGTATATTACACGCATATATGTTTTGTGTATGTGCGTACTGTGTGTGTGTTTATATCTATGTACTGCATGTGTGCTTTGTGCGTGTGTACTGTATATGGTGTGTTTTTTTATCTGTGTACTATGGGTGTCAGTATACTGTGTGTGTGTTTGTACTGTGTGTGTTTATATCTGTGTACAGCACGTGTGTTTTGTGTATGTGCATACTGTATGTGTGCGTGTGTGTGTATGTGTGTATCTGTGTACTGCAGGCGTGTTTGGTGTATGTGTACTGTATGTTTTTTTTGTATCTGTGTACTGTGGGTGTCAGTGTACTGTGTGTGTGTGTTTATATATATGTGTACTGCACGTGTGATTTGTGTATGAACATACTGTATGTATGTATGTATGTCTATGTATCTATGTACAGCATGTGTGTTTTATGCGTGTGTACTGTTTTTTTTTGTATCTGTGTACTGTGGGTGTCAGTATACTGTGTGTGTGTGCGTATTCTGTGTGTGTGTGTTTATATATGTGTACTGCACGTGTGATTTGTGTATAAGCATACTGTATGTGTGCGTGTGTGTATGTATCTATGTACAGCATGTGTGTTTTATGCGTGTGTACTGTATGTTTTTTTGTATCTGTGTACTGTGGGTGTCAGTATAGTGTGTGTGTGTTTGTATGTGTTTATATCTGTGTACTGCACGTGTGTTTTGTGTATGTGCATACTGTATGTGTGTGTGTGTTTGTACCTGCACTGCATATGTAATTTGTGCGTGTATACTGTATGTGTTTCTTTTGTATCTATGTACCGTGGGTGTCAGTAAACTGTGTGCGTACTGTTGTGTGTGTTTATATATGTGTACTGCGCGTGTGTTTTGTGTATGTGCATACTGTATGTATGTGTGTGCGTGTGTGTGTGTATCTGAGCACTGCATGTGTGTTTTATGCGTGTGTACTGTATGTTTTTTTGTATCTGTGTACTGTGGATGTCTATACTGTCTGTGTGTGTGGGTCTGTGTGTGTGTGTGTATGAGTGTAATGTGTGTGTGTGTGTCTTTATGTGTATCCAGTTATTGTGTTTCTCTCAGGCACACGCACGCATACGAGCACGCGCAGAGAAAGTGGTTACGTGTGTCCTATTATTGTGTATACGCGTGTGAATGCGTACATGCGTACGTGCATGCATTACTGTGTGGATATGTTCTCTTGCGTGTGAGTGTATACTTCTGTACGTATCTAACCACATCTTAAAATTTAAATAAAACTAACACTATATCCACATTAAAATCGTTCTTCAATTTCTCAAAACCACAATGAATGACATTCTCTGTAGTCAGAACGATCCGCAGTTCGATAGTTCAATAGCAAGAACAGTCACATGCATTAAAAATGACTGGGATATTTCAAGATAAAGAAAACCACGTTGTTGCACTCATTGACAGCGTGCTCGCATCACAACAACGCCTTCATAGGCATGCGATGGGCGTAGGCCTCGATGATGTTGTCCAAGGCTTCCATCTCGTTCTGCGGTTCCGTCGGCACGTCAACTTCCTCCTCGTTGTCGTGCAGCTTGAGAACGTCGACTGGTATCTGTTCGACGAAGCGGCGACAGTACCGCGAAATCGAAATCTGAAACCAGTTTTATCATTTGAATACATATACAGGCCTGCTTGAAAGAGACTAAAAGATGGCAAAATGGCGGAAGAAGGGAGAGAAAAAACGGGAGAAAAGTAATGAAAAGTTAGCAAAATAATTTTGCGATGTTCCATAAACCAAATGAATATTTTTACCTGTTTATTATCTTATTTCAAGTTATACAATACATGTAAATACAGGGCTCAAGCAAGGTCTGAATTTTAGGGAGAAGTCACTTCTCCCTCCTAACCTTGAGAGGGAGAAGTTTTCAACCAGAGGGAGACTTTGTTTTTAAAAGTAAAAATAATTGTTAATAATAATAATAATAAACAAAGCAATCAAAAGTTAACAATAACAATCAATATGACTATGATTGTATTCAGGTGGACATAACATTTACTTTGGCCTATTAGATATTATATTCCTAACTTGTATCGTTTCATTTGTATGAATTATTTTAAAATAATAAAACAATACAAAACAAATAACAGGCAACTGTTACGCTTCGCTGAGTACTGTAATTTAACAACGGACACATTTCTTTATTAACATTAATAACAAAGTATTGTTTCAGTGAGAAAGAAAGAGAGAGAGATAAAAGAGAAGAGAAATAAAATACATACAAATCTGAAAATAATAATTGCATACGCCCCCCACATTAATTTTCGCGAAATGAACATTTTTCTTGTAAAAACCTAAGCGACATTACTTCACATGCCCTATAGTTTTAGTGTCACGGCTGTTGCCCCCCCCCATATTTCACAATTGCTGGAACCGCCCCTGAACTGTTATACTAATTTTAATAATAATAATAATAATTGTAATAATAATAATAATCATAATAATTGTAATAATATTAATATTAATATTAATAATAATAATAATAAAACACGGCTATGCTTACGTCATCGAGATATCCTTTGTACTTGGTTTCCTTCTCCAGCGGGTCTGTGCCAATAGTTAATGGACAGGAAGTCTTCTGAACTGGACCTGTACATATAATTATAATACAAATCAGAAAATACGCTGTTGGCGACGTGCATGGTTTTAAGTCAGGCCCCGTACACAGAGGGGGTGCGACGGGTGCGCACGCACCCCCCTTAAATCTGTCGAGGTCCGTAAATGCAAATTTGAATTGACGCTAATTTACTAAAATAACGTTAAAAACGAAAATTAAACACCCGGGCCTTCACAAACGCACCCCCCTAAAGAAAATCCTGCGTACGGGCCTGTAAGTTTCGTATAAAACTGATTTTGAGTGGTAGAAATACCATACCCCATATTTATAATGCAGATTGAGTCTGAATGCAAGGTTACGTCATCAGTCTCGAGAGACGTAAGTACTGAGATCAAATCTCAGTCGAAGCATGGACATTTTAACAAAGACAGTGATTTGAGTGCTCTTGTTTGTGAGATAGAACATATAAAAATCCTTTTCAGCTTATTGATAAGCGTAGCTACAATGTGTGGCGCAAAGGATTTTGTCTCTACTGCTAACAAGGAGCGGGATCTAGCTCAAACGGTAGCGTGTCAACCTGTGAATCGGTCGGTCGTCGGATCGATCCTTCTCAGTGGACCCATTTGCAGTTTGGGCTATTTTCCGTTCCACAACTGGTTTATCATAGGCCATGGTATGTGCTGTCCTGTCTGTGTAACGGTGCTTATAAAAGATACCTTGCTGCTTATCGATAGGAGTAGCCTATGTGGCGGCAGAATGACCATATGATTGATGT
Source organism: Symmetromphalus regularis (assembly GCA_032355785.1). NCBI lineage: Eukaryota > Metazoa > Mollusca > Gastropoda > Neomphalida > Neomphalidae > Symmetromphalus > Symmetromphalus regularis. Next base: position 2,601 of record JAULBS010155931.1, on the reverse strand, counting down.
CAAACAGCCGATGATAAGATAAAAATCAATGTGCTCTAGAGGCATTGTTAAGTAAAACAAACTTTACTTATCATCCACTGGTACATTTATGTGTTAACAGTGGAACCGATGTTAATATACATGTCCATGTAGATAGTATGGCTGTTATAATACACACAGGAAACAAAAATCAGATGTTGGGTACGATAATATAAAAATCAATGTGCTCTAGAGGCGTCGTTAAATAAAACAAACTTTACTTTTTACTCCTACTAACACTACTGATCAATCATTTCCTTTTACATTGTAAGTCTAGCATTTAACGTCCAGTGCTAGAACGTTGGACTCTCAAGCTGAGGACAATGGTTCAAAACCTGTTGTAGGCTGGCTCACATTTGACTACATGTCAAAATAACCAAATGTTTGATATCCAGTAGCCGATGATTAATAAATCAATGTTCTCTATTGATGTCATTAAACAAAACAAACCAAAATATTAAAAAGGAAGTTAAAAAAAAAAAAAAAAAAAATGATTTTAGCTCATGTTGTTCGAGATTTAATTCAGTAAAGCGGCATCCTGAGGTCCAATAGGTCGTCGGATCGCCTTCCTTCAGCGGATCCACTGAGTTATTTCTCGTTCCAGACACACTAATTATTAAACTTGCATTACTGTTCTGTCCTTTATTTTTCCTTCCTTAAACTATATCTTATTTCATATTTATAGCACGAATGCTTTTAACTTTATTTTGCTTTTTATTAAAATTTTCAAAGTTATATGTTTTTGAAAAAAAAAATTGTTGTTGCCAGTACTATTATTATTATTATTTTATATAATGAATAGCAAAAGACACGTAAATGTTTGTACAGATCGTTTGATCAAATAAGATGAAAAATTCATAAAACCATAAAACTCATGCTGTGCACTCTTTACACTTCTCTGCTCATGACTCCATAAGCAAAACAGCCAACGTAAAAATATTAACTTTTTTTCTATCAAACATTGTAAATTAAATTAGCGTTTCTTTTGCTGGTCAGTATATTATGTTATTAGGATAGAGACTCGCAAGTTTGACATCTTGTACCCAATCCTTTTTTGTATGATTCATATGCAATGAAATATATTTCAATCAACAATCATTTATTTTCTTGAATGTTATGCTATTTACATGAATTACAATAACAAATAAATTAAACAATGCCTGCATAAAAACGTTCGACATATGTTTGCGAAGCAGTTACTACCAATGCACAACAATATGCCCATTGTACTTAACTTTCTGTAAAGGCTTGGCAATGAGTGATTAAAACCTCATGACACACTTGACACTTTCACTCAATTTCAAAACATGTTTATTTCACAAATTTGCAACTTGCGGATTCAGGATTGTCTTGTCTGGAAGGTGTTGTTTAAAAATTAAGGTTGGACTAAGAAGCAACAGGAGATAATTTAAATGATTTGTAAAGCAGGTGCGGTAGCGTCCTTTGTGTCCCCGAATTGATCCACTACCATTCTATATGAACTATCAGAACTTCAGTGTTATGTCTGAACTGAAATGAACTTTATTTACACCCAGGCCGTAATCTACGGCATATGGGGATATATACATAATACAATGAATATAAATATTACAAAATGGTGGACGTAAAATAACATACATAATTATAAACAATATACAGAATATCAGCCAGAGATTTTAAATGTTTTCATAATTAAACTACAAAATATAGAAAGTGTTCTAAGGACACTAGCTTTCTAAGAATTAAATAATTTATAAAATGTATAAATACTTGGTTTAGACTGACAGTAAGGCAGTAGATAACGAATTCTTTCATTCTTGAAAAATGCATATATAGTGAAACTCTTTACCGATGTTATGATTATTACACAACGTGCAGGACCTTGATCATCTTATAACTTTGCTAAACAGGAAAAATAATCTTAAATGTTTAATAAATAAACACGTTATAATTATATTTACTATGTACAGTAAAGAAAGAACTGTTTGTTTAACGACACCACATCATATTGTTTATTCAGCGGATATTACCTGTCAGACATATGGCGTTTTGTGACTCATGGTCTATAGAGGAAACCCATTACCGCCACATAGTCTACTCTTTCCGATTAGCAACACGGCATCTTCCCCACAAACAGGACAGCACATACCACGGCCTTTGATAAACCGGTCGTGGACCACTGGTCGGTGTATGTGGCATACATCTACCCACTGAGCCTTGCGGAGCACTCACTCAGGGTTGGAGCTGATACTGAGATTAAAAATTCCATGCCTCAACTGAGATTTGATCCCAGTACCTACCACCCATGAAACCGATAGCTTAACCACTGTTCTACCGGGGCCGGTTTTTATAAGCGTTTTTCCACAGACAGGAGAGCACATACCACAGCATTTCAAAAAGCAACTGTGGCCAGGCTCATTTGAGTAGGTGTACATCACTTACACCAAACAATGGTTTATCAAAGGCCATGGAATGTGCTGTCCTGTCTGTGGGGTAGTGCATTTAAAAGATCCCTTACTGGTTATCGTGGTTGGTTGGTTGTATTTATTTTCGTGCTTATATCCAATTAAGGTTCAAGCACGCTGTCCCGGGCACACAACTCAG
>JAULBS010155920.1:0-11875 GCA_032355785.1 Symmetromphalus regularis | reverse complement strand
AGGCAAGGCAAGGCAAGGCAAGGCAAGGCAAGGCAAGGCAAGGCAAGGCAAGGCAAGGCAAGGCAAGGCAAGGCAAAGCAAGGCAAGGCAAGGATAGGCAAGGATAGGCAAGGCAAGGCAAGGCAAGGCACAGCAAGAAAAGGCAAGGCAAGGCACAGGAAGACAAGGCAAGGCAAGGCAAGGCAAGGCAAGGTAAGGCAAGGCAAAGGAATATTTTTTATTCTCGAGAAACCATGTTTGAGCATACAAAAACTACAAACAGGTTAGTGTAACTAGAGTGAGAACCTTTCAAACTAATGAAAAATGAAGTATTAAATTATCATCTTCGCACTTTCGCATCATTTAAAGTGGCATAAACAGACATGACATTCTCTGATTTAGTTATTTTTACTGATCTTGTGATAACTTATGGCTAATTAATTTATCAGAAACAATAAAATAATTCTCTCTATGATAACACAATTACAATTAGGTCAGATACAATTAGATGTATGTGATATACAGAAGTTAGTATCAACTGGCATTTTGTTACTAATCGAAGTAAAATCCTATCTCATACAATAAAATCGACGGCTATTAGGTGCAAATCAAATTTTATTTTACTTATTACATTTTGTTTCGTGAAATATGAGATGATTCAATGCTAACTGTTTAATAAAATGAAGCACACTTAATTTCATATAGTCTGTTTCATATTGACATTCTTTCTTTCTTTCGTTTTTATTTCTTTCTTTCTTATTATCTTTCTTTCTTTCTATCTTTCTTTCTATCTTTCTTTCTTTCTTTCTTTCTTTCTTTCTTTCTTTCTTTCTTTCTATCTATCTATCTATCTATCTATCTATCTATCTATCTATCTATCTATCTATCTATCTTTCTTTCTTTCTATCTTTCTTTCTTTCTTTCTTTCTTTCTTAATTAATTAATTTATTTATTGTTTGTATTAAAAATTTATTATTATTAAAGTAATCGACAAATATCCATGTTCCAAGTAGCGTAATATACATACACACATACAATCAGTTAGTGCAAAATAATATTGACTATATTTTATATGTTCCCGAAGGAGAAGGAAAGTTCATTGAAAAGAAAAATGCATTTGTAGATGTAATCTCAAGACTTAATGACAAAAAGATAGGCTATTTCTTTCCCGTCACTTTACTCGAACCACTATTAAAACATTAATGGCAACATCGGAAGTCTTTTCTTGTAACAGCCAATGAAAAAAGGACGATATGGCATCATATGCACAGCAAACCAAAAAAGGTCTGAATATCGATTTGGCGTCGATTTCCGTTGGGATAATAGCGACGCAGAAACTAATTCTTTCTATCAACAACAATTTTTAAAATAAACTGATGTAAATGCATTAGTCATATTAAAAAACGTGCACAATTTCATGAATATTTTTTTATTTGATAAAGACTTTACAAATTTATCTATTTCTGTTCACCATAACAATTCCTGAAATCGACAATGCCGTAGAGATTCCCGCAGTTTTTCATTCTCCGCGGCACATTTTTGCCGCGGACTAAATTTTTTTCTAGGTGTTATCTTTTCTTATTAAAAAAAAAGTATACTTTATGCTAAAATTGCCGTGGAATATGCCGTGGACACTATTTCTCCACAGCATTTATTTTCATTTTCCACGACAAATTTTATGCCACGGACGAAATTTGTTTTCAAGGTATATATTTTGTCTTATTATTAAAAGTAAAGTATTCTTTTAAGCTAAAATTACCGTGGAATATGTTGTAGACACTATTTCTCCACAGCATTTATTTTGCCGTGGACATTTTCTTAATTGTATGGGTTGTAAATACACGAAGTATCTCGACACATAATCAGTGCGTGGGTGATAATATTGACTATATTTTATATGTTCCCGAAGGAGAAAAAAGGTTCATTGAAAAGAAAAACGTATTTATACGTGTAATCTAAAGACTTAATGACAAAAAGATAGGCTATTTCTTTCCCGTCACTTTACTCGAAAACCTATTTCTACATTAAGGCCATGATAAATTAATTTTGTGTTTCGGGTCCCATAACGTTTAAAAATCATTGAGGGAGGCAGGAAAACAACACGGGGGTTCTTTTTAACACAAGCTTAAATACCACGAAATTATACCTAGAGTAAGGTCGAAATAACCCGGTGCGAAACGACTCAAGGCGAACAGAAATAAGAGCGAAATAACCTGTTACCCCGCCCCCGGTGTAATAACAATGACGTGATAACTTCAACGCATTCTTCAAAATATCTAAGTAATTTATTTCTTAATTGGTTTAAATATAAAGCATAAACAGTTTTGATGCGATTATTGTAAGTTCTCGCTTAATATCAATATATTAAAAATAATAATGAATTATACTCACGGACAAATAAATCGAAAACAAAATAACGTGTTTTTTCCCTTGAAGGTGTGACGTACATATTTCGAGTCACATGACGGATATTCCCCCGTTAGCTATTATTTTAAAACATCTGAATATTTTTGTAGCTGCAAAAACATTTCATACCTATTTATTTCGCCCCATGAGGAGTTCCGATCTTTTTAAATGTGAAAAAATAATCGATCGACTCAACATGGAATTCCCCCATACAATGGTTGTTAAAATGTCCTGCGTGATATGACAACGAGATCTAGTATAACAAATGCTTGTAAGTTTAATTCGTAATCAATATTAAATTTAGAGCACAAAGCCCGTTAAATTCCGTAGGACTATGCCTTTAAGACACAAACCTGAGTGATGTCCCCTGCTGTATTTCGACAGGCAACAGCTGTGGCTCTATGTGGTCGTTGGGTACGTGTGTGTATCCAAAACACGACATCACAGTATGACACGTAAACTGAAAAATAAAAACATAAACATACATTAATTTTAGACACAACCCTGACCATAAATCTCAAGACAGGAAAGAGCAAACATTAATTTTTCCATTTTCACATCTGTAACCAGGCGCGGATGCACGATTTCTGAAAGGGGGTTCCAAATGTGGATATAAAAAAAGGAGGGGGTTTCAAAAGTGATGAGTGAATAGAAATGGGGAAAAATGGTTAATTTTCACGTCCTTAAAAGGTAAAAAACCCTAAAATATTCGGGAAAAAAAGGTGGTCCTGACCCCACGGATCCGCCACTGGTAACGTAGAGGAGATGTTCAAGGGGTGCGGGCTAATTTTTATAGGTGTATAAAATATGTTATGTGAAACCGAGGGCGTCGTAGGCGTGATGCCCAACAAGGATATTTTTTCAAATATTAACTCCGTTTATAGCGATTCTGACGTGGTTTCGACTTATTATTTGAGACATTTTAACCATATTAAAATCTGGCGGAATAAAGGGGTTGATTCCCCCCTCCCTAGCTCTTCCGGCTCCTACGGGCCTGCACATAGCAAGCTATGGCGTACACTTTATGTCATCACTCGATTTGAAAAATGTCCACAGCAAAATAAATCCTGTGGAGAAATAGTGTCCACGGCAATTTCTAAGGCAATTTTAGCGTTCACATGTTTCCAGCTCTAAGTTTGCTAAGGAACAAAAAACACCTTGAATTTTTTTTTTTAGTTCGTGGCAAAAATTTCAGGAGTTGCATAGCTGGTCAATCTGCTAAAAGAAGACAAAAAGTAAAGTTTGTTATATTTAACGGCTCTAGAACACACTTATTTTTATTTTATCATCGGCTATTGGACGTCAATCATATGGTCATTCTGACATATGTATTTAGAGGAAACCCGCTGCAACCACATAGGCTACTCTTTTCCGATAAGCAGCAAAGGGTCTTTTATATGCCCCGTCACACAGACAGGACAGCACATATCACGGCCTTTGATGAACCAGTTCTGGATCACTGGTTGGAACGGGAAAATAGCCCAAACAGGCAGACACGATACCGTATGAGCTATATCCCGCTCTCTCAAAGAAGACAAGTGAATCAGATGACATTTGACGGGGGTTGAGGGGTTAGAAGGAATTTTCCCCGAAACATTTGACGGTGCCCTGAATCTTCAATTGTTGTTTTTATGTCGTAAAAAGTAAACATGTGTTAAAATTAATATTAACACATTTACTGTGGTACTTAACATACAAAAATATATCCAAGTTAAACTAATTAAAAAGTAGGTCTAAATCGACATAAAGACTGAATTGTAGGTTACAGATATGATAAAAATATCGTACTAACATTTAAATTGGAAAATGTTGGTTTTTACAAATAACAAACCCATTTCTTTAACTTCAATATTATCCAATTAAATACCACCCCACCCCCCCAAAAAAAAGAAAAAAAAAAAGAAAGAAAAATAAATAGAAAAATAAACCCAAAGGAAAAACAAACACATACACTTTGGGTCCGTTCAAATAATTATTACGTAACGCTATTTTTATTAAAATTAAACACCCACCCAACCTGTTGTAACGCTCCGTAACGCTAAACCTTACACACCCAAAATGTTACGTAACGCTCGGATATATCCCCCCCCCCCCCCCCCAACACACACAAACAAACCAACGTTGCAATGTTTATTTATACGCATGTCTATCACGACGAAAAAAAACCCACGTGTTTTCACTTCCGCCAAATTGTGTCAAAGGCTTTCACCTCAATCCCGAGAATATCCTTGGTAAAACATATAAATACATGCACGTACGCAGGGGGAGAGGGAGGTGCTACGAGTGCGCACGCACCCCTCTAAATCTGTCGAGGTCCGTAAACTCAAATTTGGATTGACGCTAATTTACTAGAATAACGTTAAAAACGAAAATAAAACATTAAGGCCTTCACAAACGCACCCCCCCCCCAAGAAAATCCTGCGTACGGGCCCGAAATAATATATATAAATGTCTGGTGTAAGCATTTCAATTTGATTTATAATTGGTTTGGGTTTACGTTTACCTCTTAGAACCTACATTATGTATTGTTGTCATGGCATGTCACGTTTAAGAGAAAACAAAATTGTGTTACGTAACTCTGTTCAATACATCCTCGCGCTTTGTAACGCCACATAACGCTTGGACCTACACCCCAGTAGCGGACCCAGAGGGGGATCCAGGGTGTCCGGAACCCCGCCCCCTTTCTTCGTATTTCTTATTAAAAAAATTTTTTTTTGCTAATGGAAGTATGTTAAAAATAACAATTCCCCCTCCCCCCGTCCTATTCACACATCACATTCGGTCCCCCCCTTTGTGAAATCCTGGATCCGCGCCTGCACCCATACATCTCCCTAAGCGTTACGTAATATTTCAATGCCCCCTTTATAGAAGTAGATTAATTGCTATCAGCACAAGCGATGAAAAATCTTGTTCGATAAAACTAAACTTTCTCGCCTAGCGTTTTAGCAATGATTAGATCGTTGATCTGTTGACGAATCACGTCAATCGACGTTCGCGGAAGTAGAAAATAATCCGCTGTGTAAATTTGTCTAGCTTTCGAAGTGTGATCTTTCTTCTTGAGTAGCACATAAAACTGTCATCTACCCTGAAAGCCGTTTTGTAAACCAAATGCCATTTCCATAATAAATCAAGTGCGGTTGTTTAGCAAACAACACGTTGCCAATAAATAAACTAATGACTGATTTTATGGCAGGGTAAACCGAATCTTGGAGGAGAGATCATTTAAACCGACGCTGACGAATTGAAAATATGGATGAATTTACTTGAACCAAAATACGGACACAAAACGAGTGCAGACGAATAGAAGCGAGTCCTTACGAAATGAAACGAAAGAAGACGGACTCGGAAAGGTGTTGGCGGATGCTTTCTACTTTTGCAGAAATTAGAATGAGAGAAAACGGACTTGGTCGAGTTTGGTTGGTTGGTTGTATTTATTTTCGTGCTTATATATCCAATCAAGGTTCTAGCACGCTGTCCTGGGCACACTACTCAGCTTCCTGGTCCAGGACAGAGATTAGTGTTAGTAGGATATACGAAACCTGCTGCCGCCACACTAATGCTTCTACTCTTATCGATAAACTGCAAGCGATCTTTTATATGCACTGTCCCACAGACAGGATAGCACATACCACGGTCTTTGATAAACCAGTTGTCAACCACTGGTCGGTGTAAGTGGTATACACCTACCCACTGAGCCTTGCGGAGCGCTCACTCTGAGTTGAAGCCGATATTGAGATTAAAAAGGATCATGCCCCGATTGACATTCGATCCCAGTACCGATCACTCACGAGTCCGATAGCTTAACCATTGCGCCACTTGAACCAGTGTACAGGAATCATCGCTGTTCCAAACGACATTAAAGAATGAAAGCGGACCCAGACGAGCGTAGAAAAACAGCGCTTGTCCATACAAATGAAAACGAAAGTAAAGCGATCCAGACGAGTTTAGATGAACATTAATTAGATACAGTGCAGGCCCGGCCCATACGCGGGGGGGGGGGAGGGGCGGGGGGCCGACGGATGTGATGCACCCCCTAAATCTGTCCGAGGTCCGTAAATGCAAATTTGAATTGACGCTAATTTACTAGAATAACGTTAAAAAACATTCGGGTCTTCACAAACGATTCCCCCTAAAGAAAATCCTGTGTGCGGGCCTGCAGTTTATAAGCACGAACAAACGACAATAGAAGAGCATAAGATAACATAACATAACGTAAGATAACATAACGTAACGTAACATAACGTAACGTAAGGTAACATAGCATAATAACGTAACTTAACGTAACATAGGGTAGCTCTTGAAAAAGTCTGTACTGTATAGACAAAACGTCGAGTTTTATTTTTATAGAAGGAGATGGTTTTATGACTAAAACTTTGTTTTAAATAGCATAACATAGTATAACATGATATGGCATGGCATGATATCGTAGCACAGGACAGCACAACACAGGAAACATAATATAATATAACATATGATAACATAACATAACATAACACTACGTAACGTAACGTAATAAAAAAAATCGTAACGTAATAAAAAACGTAACACAATACAACGCAAGTTACAACACAATATAACATAACATAATAATATAATATACTATTAAAACTACATTGGCGTAGCTTGGGTAGTTTTTCTAGTGAGGCAAACTTTGACAAAGGTTTTTATTTCTCGTATTTTAATCAACATTTATAATATGAACCACATTAATTTTTTTTTTCTGCAAACAAATCTAGTGAGGCAGTTGCCTCATTGCCTCAATGGAAGCTACGCAACTGAGCTACTTAGGAAAAAAGGGATTCATTTGTAGACCAAATGTCGCAAATACAATATGTTTTTGGTATAATAATATAAACGTTCATTTCCTTTTTAATGAAAATTAATTTGATATTTTACAACCTGTTAATATACACCGGAGTTCGACATAAAGAACAAGTATATTCAGTTGCACAATTGTGTTTTAAAACGAGCGTTTTCAAAAGGAGATATCGATCAAACGAAACTATGATATTCATTCGAACACAGCTCATTGTTTCGTTAGTATACTCAACCAAAAAAGAAAGATTGCATGTTGATTTTATTTTTTTGTTTCATGGGGTGGTCACAGTCAAAGACGAAAATCCCCTTGTACAAAAAGTGAAGGGGGACGGAGCAATTTTTGGAAGCAAAAAGGGGACGGTGACGGGTAATTATATAGGCACCCGCCTGTCCAAGAAAAGGGGAGAAGTGTTTCCCCCACTTCCCTCAGGATTTACGCCCATGGTCACAGTTACGGTTTATTGGCAGCAAACACGTGCGCAAACCGTGATATTACTGAACACACACACCTCATCATCAATGGTGTCGCTCTCTAATTCCAGAATTACTGCCATCAGTGGCGTAGCTTCCATTGAGGGAATGAGGCAACTGCTCACTAGATTTTTTTGCAGAACAAAAATTAATGTGATTAATATTATAAAAGTTGATTAAAATACGAGAAATAAAAACCTTTGTCAAAATTTGCCTCACTACAAAAAATACCCAAGCTACGCCAATGACCATGAATGTTGTCTGCTTTATTAAATACGTGACTATTGATTACATGCATACTTTCTTTTTTGGTTGAGTATATTTCACTGTACTCGAACACCTGTTGTATCTGACTCAACTGTCACATTATTATAACATTAATGTCACGTGACCAGTCCACAGCTAACAATGACCATGTACTGAGTTGACAATCTAGTGTACAACGTAGATATCAGGCCCGTACGCAGAGTGGTGGAGGGTGGGGGTGCGACAGATGCGCACGCACCCCCCTAAATGCAAATTTGGATTGACGCTAATTTACTAGAATAACGTTAAAAACGAAAATAAAACGCACCCCCCCTCCCTAAAGAAAATTCTGCTTACGGGCCTGGATATAGTATCTAGTTTATTTGCTTTCGGCGTACGGACATTACCGATAACTACTGGCAACTGTCAAAGTCAGCTGTTGTTTGATACATTTTCTGTTTTTCCTTTCAAAACATAATTATTTAATGATTTTATTCAACCAAATCCCCCAATAGCCAGGCTTGTAGGAACGACTTTGGGATGGGGGTGGGTGGTGGGGTTGGGTCCAAACTCTTTCATCAGATTTTGGCTACAATGTCAAACAATGTGTAAAAAAAAAAGGCTCAAAAGTGGGAGGGGACGTGCTCCCCTGGCCCCCATGGTTCCTACGGCCATGATAGCTGACGTATCTTTATGCTAGGGGTCGTTAATCATACAATAGCACACCACACACACACACACACACACACACACACACACACACACACACGCATATAAGAACAAGCGCACACACACACATACGCCCGCACGCACGCACTTACATACACACATTCATTCGTACATACAAATATAGTGAGAGATTTACAACTTATTATATGCACTATTCCACATACAGCAATCCTGTTACACAACAGAGAATTAATCCATGTTACTGTCTCATTACTATCCTCCTTCATTCCTTTCTTTTTTACATTCTTTCTATCGGTCTGTCTGTGTGTCTGTCTATCTGCATGTATGTCTGTTTTCTGCCTGCCTTCCTGCCTGCATCTCTCTCTGTCTCTCTCTCTCTCTCTCTCTCTCTCTCTATCTCTCTCTCTCTCTCTGATTCTAACTTGCCGCTACTTATATTGTCTTATTTCATTTTCAGATGAGTTCTTAGGTCATCAATATCGACACTTTTATCACAGTTATAATGGAAAATCGACATATTTCTTTAAACTATTCAACTAAGTGCTTCCTTCAGCAATTCCTAAACTTCCTGCTTTCAGATTTGTCTCTGTCTTCATTATAAAATCACCCGTGATGTTTCAAATTATTCACCAATCACCGCTCTCTAATTCACAGTGATCCGTCAAACGGACTTCGGAGTAATTTTTTCCCTATTTCATGAAATCCAAGATTATGAAACGACTCAAGTGAAAACGTCGATCTGTGTTCAATTAGTTCATTCGCACTGAAATAACTAACCAATTTTCTTAAATGTCATCTGAAAGTGTTCTTTTTTCATGTTGTATTCATCCGCACATCTCGCGCATGCGTAATGTATTGAAATAGAAACCATGGAGATTTAAGATGGCTTCACTAAGAAGTCCATCACTTTATTTAATTTGATTAAAGGTTCTCATGTAAAAGGTTTCTACTTTTAAAGAGAAAGTAGTGGATTCAATTAAAATATTTTTATTTCCAGTTGATATTAGTTTGATTAAAAAAATAGACTATTCAGAGAAAGTAATTCTAACTGATTTGACGGCATTCTTCTTTACAACAGAATTGGTAATTTTTTTTAATTAAAAAAAAAATTGTTTGCGCTTGACGTCAGATGTAATCAGTCAATTTTTTAAAAAGTACTAACACATTTACCAAGAACTCGTTCGCTTGATGAATTGCGTTTTTTTTATAAGTTTAAAATATAATCATTTATTTAATTGTATTTATTCGTGCTTATAATGTGATCGTTTATACATCCAATATTTATGAAAAAAAAGTAAAGTTTGTTTTATTTAACGATGCCTTTAGAGCACATTGATTTTTATCTTATCATCGGGCATTGGACGCCAATCAAATAATTATGATCATTCTTACATATTTATTTAGAGGAAACCCTTTGCCGCCACATAGGCTACTCTTTCCGATAAGCAGCAAGGTGTCTTTTATATGTAACGTCCTTTTATTAACTATTTGTGGACCACTGGTTGGAACGGAAAATAACCCAAACTGCAAATGGGTCAACCGAGAAGGATCGATCCGACGACGGACCGGTTCACAGGCGGACACGCCCCCCGATATTTATGTGGACGTCTTCTTATTAGCGGGCGGGCCTTTCATAAATAAGTTGTGGACCACTGGTCGGTGTAAGTGGTGTATACCTACATGCCAGATATGGGGAGGGGAGGTATGGAGGTGGGGGGTTGATGGGCCAGTTAACATGGGTCTAAGATTTTGAGAGGACAACTCTCCCTGGTATTTAGCACTGATTACAAAATGGCGGCCGGGCCTACTACCTGCTCTGCACGGGTCTGTAAATCTACCCACTGAACCTTGAGGAGCTCTCTGGGCTGTAGCGAACACTGAGATTTTAAAAATCCCATGTCTCGAGTCCGATACATAGCAAACATAGCCACATACGTTTAACGTATGTTGAAGAACGTAATTTTTTTCATGTAAATAAGCGGACGTATGTTTAAAAAAAAAAACCTACGTTAAACACATGATAAAAGTGTTTTTCATATAAATGTTAAACATACGTTAATGACACACAATAACATGGAAAGGGCTTCTGTAGATATTTATAAGTAGCTATGGACACCATCTTGGTTACTAAGGAAGGTATATTTAATTTTATTTATTATATATACATTATACATTTCTGAATCAAGTATACCTAAAATCCTACAAAGGACACTTTTCTAATTACTTTAGACAACTGTTTTATCATTAAGAACATTTGCTAAGAATACCATGTTGATTACAGGGAAAAGAACACCATAAATACTCATATATGTTAAACATACGTTAATCTGTTAAATGTATGTTCAAGAAACGTATGTGAAACATATGTTCAACATATGTTGTCAATTCACATGTGAAACATATGTGGCTATTTTTACCACCGGGACCTATTTAATCCCAGACGGACTGCGAAGGATCTAGATTCTGTATACCCTTCCCGAATCCCAACAAATCAATGTTATTACAGTTGCCGAGCTTGGTGTTAACGAGAACAAATGATTGCTTTTACACAAGCCCTGACTGACTCTAATATACATGCATTTTGTGCTGTTGATGCCAGTTCCCAATTACTTTTTAAAGCCAGTCATCGACAATAATGATGCTTGAAAACTGGCTACTCTAAAAATGTTCATTCCCCGAATCTCAAAACGAGCAGTACGGAATTGCTATGCCGACTAAAATTCCACCGAAACTGAAGGTTGTCTGAAAAGGTCGCAGACCAATTGTTTTTCGATTATCTAACCTACGAACAGTGGTGTTGTTGTAACGTGACTGTTGATTGGCGAATTGTTTTGTATTGGTTTGTAAAGTAGGGCATATTTTCAGAAATACTGATATTTTTGACGTTCATCATAGTAGGACATTTTCCCGCTCCAACCAGTGGTCCTCAACTGGTTCATCAAATCTTGCTTGCGTTCAAGATAATTAGTCTTCGTGGGCGCTAGCTAGTAATTTCACTGGTTTCAAACATTCTCATTTGATTTAACACCAAGCACCAGAACTAGTCTAGCTAGCTTCCGCTAGCAATTTGGTCCTAAACATAGGATATTTTGTCCGGTATTGTAAAAATAATTATTACTGGGCCTGACTGAAAGAAAACGTCAAAACCAGATTTGAAATCACTGAAAACAAAAGTAAACTTTGTTTTATTTAACGACGCCTCTAGAGCACATTGATTTTTTTTATCTTATCAGCGGCTCTTGGACGTCAATCATATGGTCATTCT
>JAULBS010155909.1:0-11875 GCA_032355785.1 Symmetromphalus regularis | reverse complement strand
TTTACAAAGATTATATGTGATTATTCATCAATAATTATGAATATTCTTAGTTAATCTGAATGGAAACTTGAGGGTGCTGTCAATAAATATTTTTCAGCCTTGAAAATAATTACCGTAGTGGAACATAATGTTCTAGCTTTTTCTCAAAAGTCAGAGGGGTTAAATGTGAGGTATCACCAGAACTACAAGTACTGGGAGGCTACAGTTTTATTGAAAAAGGATGCGATCTTATTGAACGTCTTGCCTTCATGACCAATCACGTGACATCAGCATGCTACACTGAAGCACAAGCCTGACATCACATATTTTAGCTGCATGTCCAAATCCCATTTACACCACTAATTCTGTATTATCAACCGATGTCATTTAATGACACTGATAGGGAAAGGAAAGGTTGATGTTAAAACAAATCATCAAAAGTTTTGACTTCAAGCTAATGTTGCCTGTTATTTAGGTAATTCGCAGATTATTTAGGTCATTCAGAATACCTCGGCCGATTACTGATCCAGGGAATTCAAAAGTATGATTATTTATAGCGTCATTGGGCTTGATCGGTCTATTAAAAGATTTAACCGCTAAAGGCAGTGATGTCGAGGCAACTCTACAGTTACCGCTAGGCACATGTAAGCATGTGTATGATCTTGAAACTCCTTAAAATATGCATTTTAAATGTACAGCATTGAACTGATTCGACACAAAAACAACTGATTTTGTATTGGACAAAATGACCGCTAATATTAAATTTGTTACTGTCAAAGCTAGACAAATGACAATTTTGTACCGGACAATTTCGGTGACTGAGTACTTATTTCTAGGCTGGATATAATTGATTTGATTCAGGTGATAATATAATTTACTATTAAAAAAATTTGTTTGAAATACTATTAGTGAGCAGAATTTATAAACCCATTAAGAATATTTTATAATGCTGAAGTTAAAAGGTGATGTTAATCAGCATACAGTATATTGATAAGTATCATAAATATTATGCATTCAATCTTTTCTTGGCCTTGTGATAGGAGTTCTTTAGATTTGTCCATGAAGTTTGCCATTTTTTGAGCATCCTGAACAGATACCTAGTGTTAGGGGGTGGTGATTAAGGATCTGAACTTGTCAAATTTATTCCAAATTTGAGACCTGTAGAATATACTTCAGAGATAGTACTTCAGAACTAATTTGTTTTTGAGTTGTTTACCTTTTAACAGCCGGGATTGTTTATCTTCGTCCTTGATTCAAGCTAAGTCACGAACAGAATGATCAACACATAATGTGACATAATATGAAATTATGATTTCAGGATCGTATTTTGTTCCGCTGCAAGAAGAAGAACACAATCTCTTGTATCCAGTATGATGCCGTGACAAAGGTTAAAGCATCTGATCACAAGCCAGTGATAGCAGTCTATGAAACAATGATTAGGCCTGGCAAAGACACGTATGTATTACAGCATTGGAAATGAAGTGTTTTCACAAAATTTGCTACATCTATAACTTAATGAATGAAGAAAAACCACATAAACTACATTTAACGTACTGTTGTCCATTAATAGTTTATAATAGCCCTTATGAACATTGTTTTAATTTTATGGGGTTTTGTCACCTATATAGGGTCTGATGCAAGTGCTGAGAATTGCAAAACACTTTTTCTCAAATTGACATCTCTTGGATTTATTTAAAGAAAATTTCTTATTCTTTTAATGATTAAAAAACAAAACAAACATTACCATGGTTATTTTTTACTAGTTCTAAAAGAAAAAGGAGAGAAAATAATTTAAGACAATACAGTTAGTACTTATTGTAATTATGTAAGTATACTAAGGTTAAAACAATGTAATATTTTGTTAGCTCTCTAATTCCAGCAGTCTTCTTGAAATAGGGCCATTTTAAGATTTTTATATGTACATACGTTGTATACATTTCTTTTTTCAGGGAAATTTTGGCAGCTTGTTTGTTTTTCCTGTTATCATATAATACTTTAAGTAATGTTTAAGAAAAGATGCTAAACATAAACCAAATTGACAATGCTATTATGCAAAAACTGAAAAATTTAAAAACAATGAATTGCTCAGACCTCAAAATTTGCAGCAACAACCAGCAGCTGTCATTAAATTGATTTGCTGCAGCTTTGTACTGCCATTGCAAAAAACTAAATACTCAATATGCTCATTTTCTTAAAATGGCATCTGCAATTTTACAGTAAAAGGATTTAGCAATGACAATTAAATGTCAGTGCAACACTGACTGAATTTCAGAAGCTGTTTGCTACAATAACTACTGAAATCGTGTTCTTATTTGGTCGTGTTTTGGTAATTAAACTTGTTTATTTTAGAATCCTTCTGGCACCTGGTCATTTTGACAAAACAGTATACACAGAAGGTATGTATCAACATTTTTTCTTATTTGCTTAATATTTTAATCAGTTCTTTATTCTTTCCAAAAGTAGCATTTATTGTTAATTGCTTAACAATCCATGTTAATTATGTGCATTTATCCATTTATTTTATATATTTATAAAATTAACACACATTTTGTGTCATTTAACTTTATTCAGCCAGTTTTTAATATACTGTTATATATTTCTTTTTACTTTTTTCTTAGCAAACAAGAGACGAGCAAAACATATGCTGGAGAAAATTAAATCAGATACCAAACAAAGTACTCTGTGTTCAATACAATGACACAAGGAAGATCGCAGTATATAGCTGTGCAGATTAACCAGTAAAACATAGTCAGTTCAGTAAATGATTTTTAACATAATTATTTTGTATTTTGGAGAATAGTAAATTAGTGCTTAAATCACAAAAGACAGTGGCAGAGTTATTTACTTATAAACATTAAAGCTATCTAGAATATTCTTACAAGCTGTAGTGAAATGGATTTGAGATGATCTGGAGGGCAATAAGCTGCCTGATGTGACTTTGTACCATCACTTGCAATGATGGTAGGATTTCTTGTCATTTAAATTTAGAATGTTCTTTTTCTTGTGAGTAGCATTTTTGTCATTCAGATCAGACAAAATCTGTAGTTTGCTGATTATTTAGTGATAATTGTGTCTTATATCTGTCAATTGTAGACATTATACATTTTATTCTCAGGAAGGCTGAACCAGTGTTATTAAAAATTGCTATAATCTTTTAGAATTATTTTGCTCAGTATCCTTGCCACATATGACATCTGAGAAAAAGTGGTGAAATGAGGTCCTTGTGAAATTAAATGGGGTGTTTTTTTTATCTTCTTGCATCTCCACGAAAATGATATTACTTTATATGCCATTACGTAGCAAGTGTAATAAATTTGCATTTGTACCTTTTTTCCCAGATGCAGTCGTGTTTTGTTTTTTCATATTGGTCTGTGATTGTTAAAGATATTTATTGTAATTTCAGGAATGGTAAACAATGTTAATTAAAATATTTGCGTCCTATTTCATATTATTATTGGTATTATGCATGCTTTGTTGTGTACTACAATGTTAAAAGTTCCTAAAAGACAATTTGTCATAATTATCTCCCCTCTAAAGTTTTAAACTCTTTCTAGTTCAGGTACTCACCTTTTGTTAACAACAAATCAGGCCTCATTTTTCATAAACTTCAAGCAGCAACTGTTTTGATTCCCACAACTTTTAGTAGTCAAAGGTATTCACAGGAATCCAGTTTTGTCCGTCACATATTTTTCCAATGCTCAGTGGCAAATTACTTTCAGGATGTGAAAATCATGCCTTTGTTCAGGTGATAGTATCGTATTATTTGAAAATTAATGTTATGGAAATATAATTGAGTTAGAGTGATTTTTGTTTTCAGTTATCTGTTTTATTTATCAACCCCCTCAAAACAAAACTAAACATTTTTAAAAACCTATATACATACAAATCAATGATACAAAACAAACAACTAAGACTATAGTAAACAAATGAGACCCACAAATTAAGTCTGCATAATAATAAAAAATAAGAAAACATCCTCATGGTGCCATTAGAAACTAATGCTATATTCCAATAAATCTGTTCCTTGATATCAGATACTGCCATCCCACCACAGGTATGTAAATAGTGGGGATCTTCTACTCAAAGGCGTTGCAACATTTTATTACACACTGTTCTGTTGTTTCAACTACCGGTTCCGTCCATGTGTAGCTCATCCTTTACCATGATGTCTACAATATATTATAATTTTAAATATTTATGTGTATATTATTTTTTTGCTGTAGTCTGTGATATATTTTAAAAGTGATGTGAATGTTTTATAATTCAATTTCAACTTTAAATATTTGTTAATTATGCTACGTTTTGATCAAGTGCTAAATGTAAGTTATTTTTAATGTGGTCTTGGTAATAAAAGAATGGTTATGGCATTTGCATGCCTTACATTCATTTTATTAATCTGGGAAATTAATTAATAGGATTTATTATGTGTTCAGACACATACATCTTGGTCATATTGTTTTGCCTTTGTAAAACTATCTGTCCAAAAAATGTATTTTATGAATGTTTAATTCTTCTTTATAAAAACATTTTTGTTTGTTTATATGATCAAATGAAAAGCATCTTTAATAAAGAAACTTCTAGTTTTATTTTAGGAGTTACATGTTAATTAAGTTAATATTTTGTATGATTATATTATTTTATTGTATAACGGGATATTGATGTAATAAAAATCTAAGAAAAGAAATCTAACATCACAGCACATTAAACGCATAGTCCCACAGTCCCTTGACCTAATTAATTTTCAAACAAAGAATTAATTTAAAATATAAACATTTGATTTGTTCATAGAAATACTTCATTCAACTACTTACATAAACACCGCATCTTGCTTATTATCAATATTTTAAAAAATAATGAATTATGCTCACAGACAAATCGAAAAAAAATAACGTGTTTTTTTCCTTTGAAGGTGTAACTTCTATATTTTGAGTCACATGGTGGGTATTCCCATTAGCTGTTGTTTTAAAACTTCTGAATATTTTTGTAGCTGCAAAAACATTTCGTACTAATTTATTTCGCCTGATAAGGAATTCCGATCTTGAAATTTTTAAATGTGAAAAAAATCATTCGACTCAACATGGAATTTCCTATACCATGGTTCAGTTAAAATGTTTGCTTGATGTGAAAACCTGATCTAGTGTAACAAATATATGTAAGTTTCATTCGTAATCAGTATTTTGACCACAAAGCTCCTTAAATTCCATGGGACTATGCCTTTAAGAACTGGCAATTAATTCCCAAACCATGACCAAACGTTTTGATGACTTTATTTTTGGTTTGAGTTAGGTTATTTACACTTCAGGTGCAGATCCAGGATTTCATGAAATGGGGTTGCAACCTTGATTTTACTAAACATGGGAGGGACAGCCCAATTTCTGTAGCGTGAAAAAGAAAAACAGCAAAAGGAAAACTGGGTGCATGCACCAGTTACCGTCTCCACTTTAAGTTAAGTTAAAGTATAGGTAGAAAATATGCAGGAATTGAAACAATGTCTTAAAAATTTATAAGTAAACTGTTCAATTTGTCATCCTGGGTGAGACATATTAGGAGCCAATGGTGATTAATATTCTTCTTTGTTAGTGTCAACTCCATAATGTGGTTACCATTAGCAACCAGGTGACAAATTATTTCAACTCCAGATATCTACTTAAAAAGGAATGTTCATAAAACACTTGTTAAGATAGCTGTTTTTATTATATTGCATACACTGTTCATAAAAGCTTTAATTTATTTCATAATTTGTCACTAGTTGTTTATCACGTTTAAATATTGTCTGTATGCCATTTGTTATAAAATTACTGTAAATCCAGTCAAGTGAAATTAAATTAAATGTTAATGTTTTTTACTTCTGTTGTTTATTGCATTATTTTGTGAAATGACATATGACAAATATTGAAACTGTAGTTAATTATGGATTCCTAGCAGTTCAGTTTCCATTTTTAAGAAAACATGTTGAAGTAATAAACATTCTTCAATATAACTCACACTTCAATTTATTTTTTGTAAGATGAAGCTTTACTGTTTTATAAAATATTTAAGATTGTTTTTGAAATTCACACTTCTGGATATGAGCTGGTATTAAGAATATTCAATCTCTTGAAATCTGAAATGATAAATTTGAATGCATTTAATATTGATTATAATTATATTCAGCAGATCACTGCAGGTTTTGTTTCCATGACCCCATGTTAATTGTGTTCTCTATTTCCTGCTCCACATTACATCAGAACAGAGGCTGCATTCAGGATTTTTTTTTTATGACACCCATTTCTCTGTCAAACGCTATTGCAGTCTCAAAAGTAAATTGTTCTTACCATTACCATCCTTTGAGGATTAATGAAGGTGGGAAAACACTCGGTGAAAATATTTTACCTAAATGTGTCTTTCTGTTTCAATATTAACATTATTTTAATATAATTTATTATGAAACAAAAATATATCTGCAGAAAGAGAAATTTTATACTAGAACAAAAATCTTAAAAATAAGATTCGTCATGGGGAGATAATCTGCTTAATGAAAATTTAAATTTGTAACTATTGACTGAACGACATTAACAGTTGAAATACTTATTTATCATTATCATGTTATGAAGATAAATAAATAGTACAAATATGGAAAACATACCTGCAGTTTTTACAAGTGTAGAAGACAGTTTGTCCTTCATCAGCTGATCTTGTTTGTCGAGTTGTGAAGACCATTCCCTCACTGCCACAAGTAGGACATTTTCTGTCAACCTAGTCAAGATGATTAATAAAATACTATCATACTACTTGATAAAACAGAATAGAATCCATTTAATATTTAGAATTTGTTTTAGTTAATAAATCATTTTATTTAGGTATTTCAAATGCTCCAGAATTTTATATATATATATATATATATATACTGTAGATCTTGAGATCAGTGCAAAAAATATGAGTCCATTTTATTCACATTAATAATATGAATAAATAAAGTTTGTTTTATTTAACAATACCTCATGAGCACATTGATTTTTATCTGATTATCGGCTATTGGACGTCATACATATGGTCATTCTGACATATGTCTAGAGGAAACCCGCTGCCACCACATAGACTACTACTTCCAATAAGCAGCAAGGGATCTTTTGTATGCACCGTCCCACAAACAGGACAGCATATACTATGGCCTTTGATAAACCAGTTGTGGACCACTGGTTGGAATGGAAAATAGCCCTCTCTGCAAATGAGTCCACTTTAAAGGATCGATCCAACGACCGACCGGTTTACAGGCAGACATGGTACCATTTGAGCTACATCCCTCTCTGCATTAATAATATGATTCACTTATTTCTAACTATAGTGCATGTGAGATGAGTCTTTCAAACAAAATAAACATTAAAATACCAGTGGGCAAGATCGAGCAGTCTTGGAGGGACATTTTGTTGACTTGTTTACATGTAATTACTCATATTGAACAAACTGTTTGCCATAAGAACTTGCATTTGGATTAGTTTTGTAGCTAAATGGTTCCTCTACACTGTTACATAAAAAAATTAAACTAATCACTTTTTTTAATGTCATAAAAACAACATAGCTTTTAGTGACCCTTGGTTATTTTGTTTTATCTGCTGTTCTTGTCATCCAATATCACTGAATGTAGTACTAAAATCAAGCTAAGATATTGTTCAAATAAATATATAAATCTCAAACACATAAGTTATTAATTATATTTTTAATAAAAAGAAAATCATGTGACGGAGGGACACATTTTGTTGTATTACCTTTTTGATACATTATATCACATTCTGTGGATACAAATTGATTTCTAACTCAGTAAATTATTAATTAAGTTATTAGGAACATTATTTACACACACTCAATTATTTATTATTGGGATTTGGGGGGTCTCACACTGCAAGTTCAAAGCTAAGAAAACTCTTTTATGTTTCTGTTTCAGATAACACACTTATCACACCTTCATCATTAATTACCCTTAGTCTCATGATCAAAGATATTTTATTGCCCCTAATTAGCACCTGCAACACCTTTCTTGATTGGGCTCTAGGGATTAGCCGAGTTTGTGTATTGGAATGATTTCATTTATAAAAGGGTTGTGTATTCGTTGAGATAAACAGTCAAATCAAAGCAAGTTCAAAGCTAAGAAAACTCTTTTATGTGCTATTTAAAGTTGTTAGATTTATACTTTAGACATTAGTTGACTGTAAAGTGCTTATTAAAAAGTATGTTTTTCATACAAAGTATTATGTTACTCTTATCGAACAATAAAATAGGATATGCTAAAATTAGTACGTTTTAATGGTTTGGTTTATCTTAAAATGTAAACAGTTCTAGAAACTAGACATTAATAGCTTCCTAACCATACCACTCAGAATCCTGTATTCCAAAATTGTATTTTTTTCAAAATGTAGCATTTTGCTTGATCTTGCCCCAGTACATGATAATCACTCAGTATTAAAAACTGCTAAAAATAACAAGATAAATTTACAATACAGGAACTTGATAAAAGTGTAGTTGCAAATGTTTACTGAACCACTAGTCCAGCAAGCTGCCAGCCACCTGTGACAATAGCCTTGCATGTTATGTGTTCACTTTTGTCATTAGAAAATTAACACATGTTGTTTCTGACACATTTCCATGTTGATCCCAACAAAAGCAACCTTGTAGTCTCAGTTTTAGAAAATTGCATTACTGGCTAATTGCTGCACAAATGTGTGTTGTTCAAGTACTATTAAACCAAAGGGAGGCCACTCGCATTAACTTCATGTCACATTTTAGTCTGACCACCATCACTCATTAATTTAGGGACTGTGTGTGTGTGTGTGCATGTACACGTACGTGCATTTACACTTTCTCAAGCAGATGTCCTGATCTACCTACCATAGGACCAGACAAATCATCAGTTTCTTCAGCTAGTGCAACCTTTGTCTCTGGTTTGTTGAAAATAATTTTTGAGTGAATTTCTACCCCATTAAATTCTGAAAGAGGAAAAAATTATATAATTATAACATTCCTAGGCTACCTATGTTTTAATGTCTTAGTTTATAAATCAAATACTACATAATAAGGAAAGAATTATTTAATGACACCTCAACACTGTTTAATCACCAGATATTTACAATATAAAAAAACGTTCACAACTGGTTCATTAAAGGCAACATATATGCTGTCCTTTCTGTGTGAAAGAGCATATGAAAGATCAGTTGCTACCTGTGTGTCAGACAATGAGTGGCAAAACACCTTATGTTTGACACCTAATAGGCCCTGAATAAATGATGTGCTGGTGTGTCATTTGACAAACATTCCTTTCCTTTTACGTATTTAGAAGTCAATTGCAGGACACTGCTGTGTAAATGGAATGAATGTTGGACTTCATACAACTGAACAAAACATGTAGATGCAGGGGTTTACCTGGCTTTCATAAAAGAGGGGTCCCTGGGACTCACCTGTTTCTTTTCTGATGGTCCCAACCTAAAATACCAGTGTCCACAATTTATTCAAGAGTTGCAGAAAATAGGTTTTGTTTTAAGAAAAAATATTTATTCTGCCTTAATTTTTATCTGTTTTATACTGAATAAATTATTTTTTATGGCACTAAAATGTTCCAGTAACACTGCACCTCACCTAGTATAGTTTATTCATGACTGAGTTGATTATAATTTATATAACCAAAACAGTTTTGTAAGAGTTTTATAAGAGTCCCATAGGATGCAGTGTCTCTGATGTTGGGGTCCATATGACTTTTATTGCGTCCTTTACGCAGGAGTCTGGTAAATCCCTGCATGTGATATCTTATGTTTGGTCTGTTCAACTGCTTACCCATTACATCTATCTGGAAACCACATTTCTTGCAGGTGACCACATCTTCTGTTCCAGGAAGAGGCAATACAGTACCACAGTTTGCACAGAAGTCTAGAGCAGTCACAAATACACTTTTCTTTGACATCCTTTTGCTACATTTATTAGTAATTGATTATATAATCTGAAAAAAAAATAAAAAAAATAGTGAATACATTTAGGCCCTTTGTAAAATGAATAAATTTATGAAAAATTAAAATTGTCATTTTGGAGGGTTCCTCATTTGTGATATTAAAGGCATGGTCCCACAAAATTTATTGGGTTTTGTAGTCAAAATATTGATTACGAATGAAATTTACATCTATTTCTTATACTAGATCTCGTTTTCATATCACACAAGACATTTTAACTGAACCATGGCATAGGAAATTCCATGTCGAGTCGATCGATTTGTTTTCACATATAAAAATTTCAAGTTCGGAACTCCTCGTAGGGCAAAATAAATTGGTGTGAAATGTTTTTGCAGCTACAAAATATTCAGAAGATAATGGAATACCCGTCACATTACTTGAAATATATACATCACACCTTCAAATTTTTTTTTTATTTGTCTGTGAGAATAATTCTTTGTTTAATTATTTTTAAAATATTGATAATAAGCGAGATGCAGTGATTATGTAAGTAGTTGAAGTATTTCTAATTTCAATGGGCAAATCAATTGTTTATATTTAATTCTTTGTTTTGAAATTAATTAGGTCAAGAGTCCGTGGGAGTATGCGTTTAAGAACGTGATTTTGATATTAATTCAGACTGTCACAATGTCAAATCTTTTATTTACTAAACCACAAGTATGCAGATTTAAAAGTAATGTTATGCAGCAAGCTATTTCGGTTATCTGTCAATTAATTACTTAAGGCTAATTAATTAATTAATTTTTTTTTTTTTTTTAAGGACGTCACATTTCGTAATTGTGACACGTAGTCAGTGTGAGCCAGCATCCAACGGGTTTTTGAACGACTATCTTAATCTTAATAGTCTGATTATCACTTATTTTAATTTAAGGCATCACAATTTACAGGGGGGTGTTGTTATTTTTTGGTAAAGTCGATTGCTTCTTAGTATTAGCAGCCCCCACCCCCATATGAAATTCGTTCCAACGCACCTGATTTATTTTTTTAGACAATAATACGTACACATCACAGAATACTATTAACTATGCTGTTAATTTTAAAGCCATATTACCATGGAAATAACACATCCAAGAGCTTTAAACAACAAAGTAATTGGCTCTCTGCTCTTACAATAGAAATCCAATGCTTTCACGATTGGAGGCTGACATATTGGTTACGTGAAAAGTTAAATTTAGTTGAAATAAATATAATTATTAGCTAAATAATTATAAACGATAAAGTTGGTCATTGTTATTTTATAAGCATTAAAATGAAAACATATTAGTTAGTTAATACACATTAAATTGTACTATTTTATTAATAATTGCGCATTTATCGGGTAAAATTGTTATAGATTTACATAGGAATCTTTTAACATTTCGACTTTTTGTGAATCCGAATAGTTCCATCTGGTTTTGTCACTGAGATTTTGTGCACGAGAAAGATAAACCATGAAGCTGCTTACACATAACATGCTTACGTCTAATATCATAAAAGGGGTCACTAAAGGATACCCACTAGGAATTGTGGTAAGTTAATGGTAACAGGAAAGCGGTAATAATGATATGTAAACAGTAACTTGCTCCTAAAAATTAGTTTGACCAACATTTTGAGCTGTCTTTAGACGTTTAGTAATACTAATAGTTGCTAAATTGGGACAGGGAGTGGGGATATCCCTTTATTTTTTTATTACTCATAAATCCTCTCATGCTGTCATTTGACTGCCTGAGTGTATATAATGTATCTAGTGTTGTACTTTAAATCCTAATTATGTTTCCAAATATATATCCTGGAGTATTCAGTTTCTATAGTCTGTTTACGCTACTTGGAACATGGATTTTTGTCGATTACTTTAGTTTGCGAAAAAGGACTAGAGTTTTGGAAATAGCAAAAAAGACCTATGTTCCAATTTTTTTCATTACTTTGTTAAATAATAATTTAAAATA
>JAULBS010155898.1:0-11875 GCA_032355785.1 Symmetromphalus regularis | reverse complement strand
ATCACTTTTGGACACCCCCGCCCCGTTTCAGAAATCCTGCATCCGCGCCTGCATAAACATAGCAATGAATTGTATATGAATATTCATGAACTATTTAAACAAAACATTTTGAAGTGAATTATTACTATATTAGTGTATAAATTTCATCCATATCCTATGTATAGGGATTTAATCTAATCTTATAAAAATTATTACTGAATATAGAAATAATTTGATATGATTTTGATAACTTTCTGGAATGCGATGTAGCTCGGGGTGTTGACAGCATTAGCGGCGGAACAGATAATATTCGGGAGGGGGAGGGCGGACACTTTGTAGATTTAGTTTTTTTGTGAAGTTAAAAAAAAGTTTATGTAAATTAAAGTTATTAAATTTTCCAGCGCCTTTGCACTGAGATTAACTATCAGGCGTGTTTATACACAATATGTAATGTTACCAGTGGCGGATCCAGAAAATCAATTTGGGGAGGGGTCCCTAAAGAATCCTTGGATTCTTTAACGTTAACATAATAATAATAATAATTATAAAAATAATTATAATAATTTTTAAAAAATCGCAAATATTAGAGGCCGGCCCCACGGGCCCCTAGATCCGCCACTGGTTACGTCCCTAACGGACATAGGGGAGGGAGGGGGCGATTCAATGATGAACGGCCCGCCTACTTCGGGAAACTTTTGAAACATTTTTTTGAACCATTCATTTTTAATTTGGTCTTAATTAACTTTTGGCCTACTCGAATATTGGAATAATCTTTGGGTTCCACTTCCAAAATTCATGAATGATCCACCCCTATCCCCTCCACCCCTACTGTCGTCTCGACATAATTATCTACAATATGTACGTGTTCTTAATACAACTGTCGCCTCTGACCACAACCTTTGCTCACCATTTGGGATGCTTTTACTTTAGTTTTATTTATTTATATCATTATGTGTGTAGTCTGTGTACTATGTTTGTGTACATTTCCAACGCTGCACACGTGTATACTTCATTTTAGCACCAATGAGGTAGTTTTATTTTATGAAGCAGTCCAAATGTACTTGTTAATCATTTGAATTACGTGTGCTTGGAAATGATACACTGATTTCTCTTGCTTATTTGTATCTTGTTTTCTGAGGTAAAATTACGTTGATACGTGTAGTGTATTTAACAAGTAGGAGTATATTAAGAGGTGGGGTGGTATTGCAATGTGTACCTTGTTTTATAGAGTTCTGTAAAAACATGCAATGTAAATATTGTTTTATAGAGTTGTTGACACATGCAATGATCATCTTGTTTTATAGAGAGTTCTGTTGACACAAACAGTGTGTTTATTTTATAGAGTTCTGTTGACACATGCAATGTGTATCTTGTTTTATAGAGTTCTGTAAACACATGCAATGTAAATATTGTTTTATAGTGTTTTGTTGACACATGCAATGATCATCTTGTTTTATAGAGTTCTGTTGACACATGCAGAGCGTATTTGTTTTATAGTGTTCTGTTGACACATGCAGCGTGTATTTATTTTATAGTTGTGTTGACACATACAATGTGTATTTGTTTTATAGTTCTGTTGAGACAAGCAGTGTGTATTTGTTTTATAGAGTTCTGTTGAGACAAGCAGTGTGTATTTTTGTTTTATACAGTTATGTTGACACATGCAAGGCGTATTTGTTATATAGTTCTGTTGACACATGCAGTGTGTATTTGTTTTATAGAGTACTGTTGACACATGCAGTGTGTATTTGTTTTATAGAGTACTGTTGATACATGCAGTGTGTATTTGAGTACTGTTGACACATGCAGTGTGTATTTGTTTTATAGAGTACCGTTGACACATGCAATGTGTATTTGTTTTATAGAGTACTGTTGACACATGCAGTGTGTATTTGTTTTATAGAGTACTGTTGACACATGCAGAGCACGTATAACAACCTGGACTGCAAGATGGGTGAGATAGATGTGGAGAACATGCCAGTGGAGGACTATGGATATTCCTTCAAATCCAAGGACGTGTCGGTGATGTTAAGTCAAATGAGAGACGCCATTCAATTAAGTAAGTTTTTATTCCCCCCTCCATCCTCCCCCTCCCCACATATTCACCCCTCTCCTTGTGGACCGCACTCTTCAGAAGCAGGGTTAGACTTTTTAAAACTATTTTTACTCGCCTGAAGATCAGTAGGCTATAAATGTTATTAATTTCTCCACGAGAAAGTCACTGTCTCATTTCATTATTGGTTGGAACCTTATGACTCTAATGCATTTCGATGCTTTAGAACCAAAAGAGTGTAAGTTGGGGCAGCGGATAATGGAGAAAAGGGCCAAAAACGTTTTCTCACCTAAACACAAGTTTCATGTGGAATATCTTTTGATTTCAAGATAAATGTGGGATAGCTTCAGAAACCTGCCCACAATTTGTGCACCAGATGCAGCTCACTTAAGGGCAGTCAGTGGTACCAGTAAGTGCCAAACCCAGACTTACACACTTTTGGTTCTGAAGCAGCGATTTGTAGCCCACCATGAGAAGACAAACTCTAGCTAGAGAGCTGTTCAAGGAACACTCATATATTCCTGTCTAATGTGAGCATCAGTTGGCAGGATATGGACTCTAAAGCTAACAATGGTCCAAAACCTGTTAAAGGCTAACTCACACTTGATAATGTGTCAAAATGACCAACTGATTGACATCGATTATCCGATTAATAATTGAATGTGATCTTGTGTTGTAACAATGATATATTTTTAAGTTGTTAATTTACATCATTAATTAATAAAAGTGGAATTTAAAGAAATATAGTGATTTCTGTAGGTGCGCGTGCGTGTGTGTGTACTTAGAACCAGAAGGTGCTTCATTTACTATCTCATGAAATCCATAATTAAAAATAAATAAATAAATAAATTCCCGCATGAAGTTTATATAGCGTATTATGTATGTGCTATTAACGTAATTTTATTAGCCTTAAATTTAACCATAATATGACCCCTAACAGCAATTTTTTTTCTTTTTTGTGCTGGTTGGTGGGTGGGTGAGAGGTCGTTAAACAACCATGAAATAATAATTTTATCATCCTATGAGTGTTTAATAAGCTACTTGATGGAAACAATTTCATTTGGAGGTTTCGTGATATAATACAAATTTATCTTTTTGGCTGGCAAAATTTTAAAGCATATTCTGATTGGCAAAACTAAGATGTTTTTTTTAACGACACCACTAGAGCACATTGATTTATTATTCATCAGCTATTGGATGTCAAACATTTGATAAATTGTGACATGTAGTCAAGTGCGAATCAGCCTCCAACGGGTACATAGTACAAATAGCCACATATGTTTGACATGAATTGGCGAACGTATGTTTCACATATGTAAAAACTGTTTTAACGTACATTCTGTGAAACACATGTTTGCAAACTTGTTTCACATACGTTTCTTTGAACATACGTTTAACAGAACGCATGTTTAACGTACGTTTAACATGAGTATTTATGGTGCTTCTTTCACTAGCAATCAACAAGGTGTTCTCAGCAAATGTTCTTAGCAATGATAAAACTATTTTCTAAAGTAATTAGAAAAGAGACCTTTCCTTTATAGGATTTTAGGTATACTTGATTCAGAAATGTATAATGGATATTTAAAAAATCAAATTAAATATGCCTTCCTTAGCAAGCAACCAAGATAGTGTCCTTTGCAACAGTGAAACTTATAAATATCTGCAGAAGCCCTTTCCATGCTTAACATTTATATGAAAAACTAACTTTTTGTATCATGTTTAACATACATTTAAAAGGTTACACGTACATCCGCCTATTTACATGAACAAATTACGTTCATGAACCACGTTCTTCTGCTTGAGAGTCCAATATCCTACAACTTGACCACTAACATTCACTATACAAAACTCAGAGCACTTACGGGGTCACACAGACAATGTACTGGTCGGGAAAAGTAACATTTAAATTATACTTGTCTTTATCCATTTCTAATAACCTGGGGTGAGTATCAGTAAGACAATATCGAGAAACTAGTAATAAATCTATGGATATAAGCATAACCTTTTCTGTTTGGATTCCCTGAAACGTAGACATCTAAAGCTAAAAAGATTAGCGTTTCTTAAAATAACATCTTTTAGTATTTCCCTAGCGCCCCAAACGTCCATCTTCACAAAGTGCGTCATTGAAATATACGATTTTGGAGAATTGTCTTTGCATGATAAATTTAGCTTTGAGATTAATTTTGAAACAGATCTTTAAATAGCAATGTTGCCATAGTGCCGCGAGCTGTACCGCTGATTTGACATTACGTGATGCTGGTCTTCGGCAGACGATATGAAAACGTAATTAATCAGCCAAGCTTAAGTAATAGGGGTCCATAAAGGAGATTAACAGTGGCGTGTTGTAGATCGAAATTAATAAATAACACGAATAGCTAAACGTATATTACATTAATAAATAACACAAATGGCTAAACGCGTATGGCATTTTAAAACCGTATCAAAGTAAACAACGCAAATATATATCACTAAAATAGATTGAATGTCGCTAAGATTTCATTAATATGCACAAATAAGCTCAAGATGATGTTACATAGTGTCAAATAATTTTAACATCGTTTAGTAACAAAAATCACACAAATAACAATCACACACTTAAAACATTAATGTATTTCTGCAGCCAAGTTCTCACGTTTTAATTTACGCTTTTTTTTATATTATGAGAACTGCCACTTTAGCATCGAACCGAGGATTAATAGTTCTGACGTTTTATTTTGTGTTTATGAGAAATGCCATTTTAGCCACGAATCAAGGATTAATAAAGTTCTCACGTTTTATTTTGTGTTTATGAGAACGGCCACTTTAGCCTCAGACCGAAGATTAATAGCTCCCAAACTGTTTTATTTTGTGTTTATGAGAACTACCACTTTAGCATCGAACCGAGGATTAATAGTTCTGAATGTTTTATTTTGTATTTGTGAGAACTGCCACTTTAGCCTCGGACAGAGGATTTGTATACTAGTTATTTTGAATTTGATAATGACGTCATACTGAATGTGTAAAATATACATGTAACCATTAGTTTAACATTTTTATAATCCACATTGCTACAAAAAGATATATAATGATATACATGAATTATTTATAAATGTATGTAATTACCGATTCATTTCATAAACGATGTTATTTTTTATGGTGCTTGTGTTTTGTGGACTGAAATATTTAAAATGGCTAAAGTGACAGTCCACATAAAACTTTAAAATGAAAGGTTGAAACAACTCTTAATTGCAGAAACATATTGTTTGGTTGTATTTTTATAGTTTATTACTATTATGTTCAATTATTAAACACCCTATACTATAAATTTAATTGTAAATATATTTATTTTAGTTGCAAACCTCATATAAAAAAAGTAAAATTTGTTTTACTTAACGACGCCTCTATCTTATCAGCCGCTATCGGACATCAATCATATGGTTATTCTGACATATGTATTTAAAGGAAACCCGCTGCCCCCACTTTGGCTACTCGTTCCGATAAGCAGCAAGGGGTCTTTTATATGCACTGTCCCATATACAGGACAGCACATACTACGGCCTTTGATAAACCAGTTGTGAACCACTGTTTGGAACGGAAAATAGCCCAAACTGAATATGGGTCCACTGAGAAGGATCGATCCGACGACCGACCGGTTCACAGGCGGGTTCCGTCTCTTCTACTCTCTCCTACTAACACTAACACTAACCTCTGTCCTGGACAGAGAGCAGAGGAAGCAGGATGATTTATATGCACTTTACAAGACAAGAAAGCACCTACCACGGACAGTAACTGTTGTTGACCACTGCCTACACCTCATCAATAGTTTATATATAGTCAGAGGAAGCTCTGTTGTGTGCCTAGGACAGTGTGCTTTAACGTCAATATAAGCACGGATATAAGTAAAACCAACCAACTGATCAGAAAGAATAACCTATGTTGTGATAGCGGGTTTCCTTAGAAGATCATCGGTCGCAAACAATGTATATTTGATACCTAATAACGGCTGAATAAACAACTTGCTAGGATGTTAATCCTTTGTTATCAAGAGTAAAGTTTGTTTTATTTAAGGACGCCTCTAGAGCACATTGATTTTTATCTCATCATCGGCTATTGGACGTCATATGTATGGTCATTCTGACCTATGTCTTTAGAGGAAATCCGCTGCCGCCACATGGGCTACTCTTTCCGATAAGCCACTAGGGATCTTTTATATACACTTTCCCACAGACAGGACAACACATACCATGGCCTTTGATGAACCACTTGTGAACCACTGCAAATGGGTTAACTGAGAAGGATCAATCCGACGACCGACTGATTCACAGGCGGACACGCTACCGTTTGAGCTACGTCCCGCTCTTGTTATCAACAGATTTCTTGGATTTGCTCCCAGCTGCACATTCCCACACTCAACTAAATAGTAAAACGATCAAAGTATCTACACCATATACAGACTTTCTGAAAATACATTTCTTCTTTTAGTGTGAGAACTTGTGTCAACTCCAGGTGTTTGCATCAATTCCATGACGAGTGAGCCTCAGTGGTCCAGTGGGTGGACATTGGACTCTCAAGCAAAATACCTGTGCTTCACAATCCACTGTAGGGTGGCTCACACTTGTCTACGTGTCACAATTTACCAAGTGTTTGATACCCAGAAGCCTATAATTAATAAATTAATGTGTTCCAGTGGTGTCGTTAAAAAAAATAATGTTTTCCATGATATCTATTTATTTACACGCTTTTACTTGTCCTTGTTTACACGTTTATTTGTCTTTGTTTAAAATTTGCCACTTGTCTTTGTTTACACGTTGCTGCTTGTCTTGCAGAACTGGAACATTCCATTCTGATGGTGAGGAGGGAATCCTACTATTTCGCTGGACTCTTGTGCGCCATCACGATGGTAATTCTTGTGGTAGGATCCTTGTACTGTCACTTCCACGTCAACCGGAGACGTGTCAAGTACGTGAAATTAAAATCAAAGGATGAAAATTCAAACACTGATAATGAAAGAACTACAAATAAAATGATGAATGGAAGGGAAATTCAGAAAAAGAAATAATCTCCAGTGATATTGTTTTGAGGTGTTCTCGAAGGAAAGTCATTCCCGCAGAAGTTCTTTTTCCAGGGTAATTGAATTTTTATGAAGCACAAATGTTCATTAATTATTTATGTAAAAGTGATTGTTCAAACAAAAATAAAATAATTAAAATCAAGAATGGGAGAGGAAAATTTAAATAATATCGATGTGTTTTCGAAATTACCGATTACTGTTGATTCTCTGGAAATCTTTTGAAGCGCTCTTTTCAGTTACTTCGTCTTCTAGAATTTCAAACATTAATGAAAGAAATATAGAATTTAAGATAACTTCAAGTTATGTTACGCTTAATGTGTGTTAAGAATGAAATGATTCCCCTCAAACGTTCTTTTTCTAGAAGTGATATGAAGTGCACATTTCCATTAGTTCGTTTTCCAAAGGTGATGATTCAGTGATAACGACAGAATTAAAGAATGGAAATGAAGAACACAAATCATCTCGAGTGATATTATTCTTCAATATTTTTTGGAATGAAACCAATCCGGCAAACGTTTCTTATTCCAGGTATCTAGTGCACATTCGTCTCAACTCGTGCTTTAGAAAAAATGAAATAATTATGTGTCGCACATTTCTGTTTCATATTCTAGATGACGATTGCAATCAGTGAATGAATGGATTACATATATGTTTTAATACAGCAATATCGAATGTTCAGTTAATTTGATATGATGTGAGGGTTCGATTAATCGGCAATGCTGAGTTAATTGAGGATTCCTTGAGATATCAATCTGGAATGCAAGTTTTTAGCAGTGCCTCAGTTTACCACAATTGTGATGGAAGTTTTAACTTTGCCTGTTTATTGCAATCGTGATACACCTCTGTGCCTTTATACTACGGCATATGCTCACATTTCTTGGGTGCTAAAGACATCTGATTCATTCAACTGGGGAATAAAGTTTTTGTTGCATTGATACTAGCACTTGTTCTTACATAATTTGAGTATGCTGAATTCAGATCTGAAGTTAGTTTTTCTCTGCAAGCTTTTGATTTTTTGCAATTCAACATATATTTTTTTCGTGTAGGGACACCGCATATGCATTTAAGTTTGAAAAAAGGCAAGCACATTTATCCATTAACATATATTTCGACATAAACATGATAGGAGATTCAGAACAATTTATAAGGATGGAATATAAAGTTCAAATATTTCCTATTCAGGCAAGAATTTGATTAGATCTGAAACAAAGAAAATCAAGTGTTATTTTTTTTGTAAATCAAATAAATCTCTAGAATCCAAAATCAACAATAAAGATAAAGAAAATTTCTGTTTGTGAAAAAATTGACATAATTGGTCTAAGGTTAGGTTAAGGTCATCCTCACAATTTCAGGGGTCACTCCGGTCACCCAGAGTCCATTTGGACCCCTGACTAATATAGTTGATAAAAACTTGGGCTGGGAAAACATTTTGATTGGAAGCGTCGTATCACAATTCGGCTGTAAATGCATCGGCCTTCTCCTTATCGATGTAAATAATGGATCACGGAGGAGAGGTAAAAATTAATGGTAGTATAGTGGTTATCAATTTGGAAGTACGTCAGTTTCAAATTTAATACCAAATAAAAGGTAAAATAATGACAGTTGCTTTCTTGGTAAGGAATCGTTACCAAAGAAGAACAGGCGCTTTATATTCAATGATAGTTTCACTGTGATAAAGCAACTTCACGAAGTGTTGGCTTGGGGAATTTTCCACAAGAACATGACAGTTGCAGATCTAGCTTGTAAAACGAGCGATCTGATTGGATAATATTTTTAAGTATGATATCATCAAAAATGTTTTCGTATAGATGACGCGGCAAGCAGCCTGTGTTTTTATGAGCTATATTGGTCCAAACGGACTCGGAGTGACCAAAGTGACCCCTGATGTTGTGAGGATGGGGTAGGATAGGTTAGAGTTAAGCCTAGTTATCAAGCTATCCCTAGTGTAAATAGCAATGGGTGTTCGTTTTTGCGAAAATTCCATGAAACTAGAGCATGTTGAGGAAAACCTATTTCAAATTTGAAATTAGCGTTGAAAAAATATATAGAATCAGTTGAAAAATTTCATGCAACAGTAAATAAAAAAAATTGTTCCCCCATTGTTATCTGTAAAGATGTGGATCAGGAGAACATGAATACAGTAATCAAATTGAACTTTATCAACCAACATTAATTTTTGATGCTGTAATAGTCTACGACACACATTTATGGGTATTTGGCGTAAAAGTGTATTTGGTATCATTGCTTTTACATGTATTTTATAGTATAATTGTATTTATTTTGTTTGAATGGTCTGAAATCAACCTGGAGGTTTGGATATGTGACATGGTCAAATTAACCGATAAGTAGATTCTGGATAGACATTTTGTAGATGATTTTCTTAACACGAGTCTTAAAGAAAATAAGATTCTGAGGAAAGTTTTTGTCGATGATGTTCTTGACACGAGTTTTAAAGAAAATAAGATTCTG
This sequence comes from Symmetromphalus regularis, assembly GCA_032355785.1. Taxonomy (NCBI): domain Eukaryota; kingdom Metazoa; phylum Mollusca; class Gastropoda; order Neomphalida; family Neomphalidae; genus Symmetromphalus; species Symmetromphalus regularis. Next base: position 2,324 of record JAULBS010155898.1, on the reverse strand, counting down.
TGGAAAGTTTTTGTAGATGATTTTCATGACACGAGTTTTAAAGAAAATAAGATTCTGGGGAAAGATTTGTAGATGATTTTCTTGACACGAATCTTAAGAAAATAAAGTACATTGAATTCATTTTCATGAGTGCCAGAAAAAAGAAGAAAAGAAAAGGCATAACTGAAGATATTTTATTTTAAAAGTTTTCTTAAGACAAGTTTTCACTTAGATTGTCTTTATTCTTTGAGTATCACTAAACACGTCGTTGTAAAATACTTTTCGAGGTTTAATGTTCGATATCCTATTTACCAAACATTTCCAACAGAAAAAAGATATTAAAACTTGTATAACAGGTTTTCACTGAGCTGGTTACCTATCCATAAAGCGTCACTGACATTTCGTATATATTAAACGTTTCGTGAATGCGAAGAAAATGTTTGGATTTTGTTTTCTTCTCATATATCTTTGTTCATGTGACATAATGTCACTCTGGCGTGTTGTTGAAAACTCGCCTGTATTTAAATATTACTGAACAGGAAGACAATTTGTTTTTAATTTTTTTTAACTGGATGCAAAGTAACTTCTAGTCATGATCGTAAATCCCAGAGGTACAGGGGGATGGGGTGGGGAGTGAGGAATGTCCATCGTTTAAAAAAGTCCACGATATTTGGAATCTGAGAAATTGTGAAAAAAACTAAAAATCTGTAATCCCGGGGGATAGCAAGATATACATTTTAATCATTATTTGCAATTTGTACTGACCTCGGGCGAGCGTTAATTTCTCTTCCATGTATGGGGTTGTTATGGCGTTACAGTCTTTCATCAGGACGTTTTAAGAATAGGAGCTTATAACTTGAAAACCTTATATATATTGTTCACTAAATACAACAGGACATAGCTTGAAAAAAAAAGCTATCCGCATTGCTCATCTTTGAAAACTTGTCTTGGTGTAGGTTTACTGGATTATAAAAAAGACAAAAAAACATTTCGAAAGCCTTTCATCATTGTTCTTTGTACAAAAGTAACGTAGCCTATAATAATAATATCTGGGTTCCTGCGATCATTAAAAATCTGGAAAAAAGTTTAGAAATTTGCGAAATACATTTCAAGGCCCTTGAAAGTTTGTTTAAAACTGAAAAGTCATGGAAACGTTTTGAAATTTCTGAATCGGCCAAGATTTTTTTCAGCCATGTTTATCAGAGAGCGAGCGATCACTTCTTGTGATGCATTATGTCCCTGAAAACCATATTTCTTACCAGTGAAAGTCTGATATTTTCATTCCTAAAAAGTATAAACCCTGTTTTTTGCAGGTAGAACATTAAGTTTTTCCAGATTAATATGTTTACGTAATACAAATGCATACCTTCCTATCTAAGATTCATTGTTCACACTTTCTTATATAAAGTTTTCAAGACACAAGGAACGAGTTTTAACTTCATCTCTGGTTCTCTGTGAAAACCAGTCTCTATGTATAAAAAAGATCATGGTTTGGAAGACTATATCCCGCGGGCTATGTGATTTAAAACATCGAAAATGCCTCCTACGAACTATCTGGCAGTGCGGGACTATGTGGTCGTTATTTGTGGTAGTCGGAGACACTGTGTATGCAAGTTTACTGGATTTGAACTAGACTTTATATCTGGTTTCAGTTTGTGATGCAGATGGAACGTGTTTCACTGTTAAAACTGGTCTGTTTGTCAGTAGTGGATTTGAAAGGACTTGGCATAAACGATCCCAGTGCTTTCAGTTGTATACAGAGTTGTATTTTCTCAGCGGATCGCCCTCATAGCTATTATGTATTATATTATACATAAATATATTTTGATATATATCTTTGTTGAATGTTATTAAATATTTGAAATAAACTTTGATTTATCTCGAGTGTTTTGTTATGTATGGTCCGCCATTGCCACACGTTGTTAAATTAATTTATTTGTTTATATTTATTTATATTTACATGTATATATTTATTTATTTATATTTGTTTTTATTTATATTTATATATATTTATTTATTTTTGTTTATTTTTTTTTTCATTCAGAAAAGGACGATTGTAATATGGTTTTCTTTTCGCCATTTTCCCATTTTTTATTTTGCTGTTATAGTCACTATATAATCTAGGAAAGTAAAGAAGTACCTTAATTTTGTGTATTGAGTACACTACAAGAGATTTAAAAGGCAGTTCTTTGGTGCCTCCTCGGTACCAGTATAATTAAATGTATGTTAAAAATATAAAAGTAATAGTCCAGTCATAATACCCACCCCGTGCGTTTTTCGAGGGGACCTTTTTTTTTATGATTGAAATTCATTACTGACGTCCCTGTGATGAAAATTAGCCTGGG
>JAULBS010155887.1:0-11877 GCA_032355785.1 Symmetromphalus regularis | reverse complement strand
TGGATACTCTAGTATTGAAGTTAACATTCTGTGATATATACTGGATACTCTAGTATTGAAGTTAACATTCTGTGATATATACTGGATACTCTAGTATTGAAGTTAACATTCTGTGATATATACTGGATACTCTAGTATTGAAGTTAACATTCTGTGATATATACTGGATACTCTAGTATTGAAGTTAACATTCTGTGATACATATTGGATACTCTAGTATTGAAGTTAACATTCTGTGATATATATTGGATACTCTAGTATTGAAGTTAACGTTCTGTGATACATATTGGATACTCTAGTATTGAAGTTAATGTTCTGTGATGATCTATAATCTCAGGTACTTTTATCAGGCGGATCTTCTTGTACAATGGCAGTAATCCGGTTCAGCATTCGTCGATAGCTCCGCGAACAATGATTCGCCGGAATGCCGCAGGAATAACCGTAATAAATGTCAGAACCGCTAACCATATCAATAAGCTTAGACAATACCATGCATCACTTGTTAGCAGCGGTGGGCGCCAGATGGCGTTACTTTAATATTTAAAATCTCGTGCCGTTTGCACCACCGCTCAAGCAGACGTCGCCAATCACTGCGCGCGCGTGCACTGATCTGCTGCCTGGAATGACGAGGCCATCAGTTGGCAGTTGCCGTTGTGACAGTTGACGGAACAAGTGCCAGGAGTCATGCCGAGGTCTTTTATGATCAAGAAGTCGCGATCTCGTTGGACTGGGATTTCCGCACCACCTCTGCCAAACACATCATCTGATAGACCAACCGATCGAACAAAAGGTATGTATTTTAAAACTATTTTTTAATATTATATATAATATTATATGAACATATATTTTTGTTTTCTATAAAAAAAAAATAATAATAATAATTTTAAAAAATATTTAAAATTATCATATATATAATAATAACAACAACAACAACAACAATAATAATAATGATAATAATAATAATATATGATAATTATTATATATGATAATTCTAAATATTTATTTAATTTTTTTGTAATTATTATTTAATTTATTTTAAAAGGATAATAATTTTTTTTAATGAAAAAAATCTATAAATGAAAGTGTAGGTAGGCAGTAAAACAGAGCCCATCTCGACCCCCACACCCCCACCCCCAAAATACTAAATTAATTAATTAATTAATAAAAGTTAAACAAAATGATGATAATAATAATATATCCACCAAAACAAAATTTTGAACTGGATGTCAGTGGAAATACTTCACCTTGTAAAAATATCTTGTCGCCATTTGTTCTGAGAAGAAGAAAAAAATGTAATAAATATCGTGAGATAATAAAATACGTCGTGCACCTCTGTCTACAGGGCAATGTTCTCATAACTCTCCACACCTCAAAAACACTGGAGCTGAGACCCATTAATTTTAAGAGAAGAAAAGTTGCAAAAATATTTATAGTAACATTATAATTGCAGAATAATTAATATTCAAATACTGACGAACGTGTTTAAATTTGTCGACTCTTATCAAAATAAATAAATAAATAATAATAAAAAATAATAATAAATAGAAATACAGAAATATAAAATAAATAATAACAAAACAATGAATGCTTTAGAAACAAGAAAAAAATGTCAACAACACCAAATAATAAACAAGTATCTTAGACAGGTATACGCACAGGTGAAACCTGGACTATTATAAAGGGGTGACTGCGCATTTGTATATACGTTTCAATCATATTTACTTAGAAATGAATTCACGAAATATTAAGTTGTAAATATATTATTGATACATGAAAAAGTTACAGAACATAAAATTAACATTTGATAGCGAAATATTGCTATTATAATGAATTTTAAATGATACACCACATGAGATTAACAAAAAAGTTAAGTTTGTTTTATTTAACGAAGCCTCTAGAGCACATTGATTTTTATCTGATCATCGGCTATTGGACATCATACATATGGTCATTCTGACATATGTCTTTAAAGGAAACCCGCTGCCGCCACATAGACTACTCCTTCCGATAAGCAGCAAGGGATTTTTTATATGCACTGTCCCACAGACAGGACAGCTCATACCACGGCCTTTGATAAACTAGTTGTGGACCACTGGCTGGAACGGAAAATACCCCAAACTGCAAATGGATCCATAAAGAAGGATCGATCCGACGACCGACCAGTTCACAGGCAGACACGCTACCGTTTGAGCTAGATCCCGCTCTTGGATCAAGAGAAGCCTCCTAACATATTGCAGTGATAATGAAAAGGTGGGTGTAGATGTTATTAAACTACTTCTTATGAATTCTCTGAAGTCTTAATCATGTATTACCGACTTACATTTTTGTTGTTGTTTTTTACACTATTGGAGCACAATGATTTATTAATTATCGGCGTTTGGATGTCAGACATTTAGTACTTTTTAACACTTAGCCTAAAATGTGAGCTAGCCTCCGACAGATACTGTCTCCTTCTTGAGAATCGGATCTTCTACCAGTGTCTTTAATAAACAATGAAAAAATTCCGACATTTTGCGATATTATTTTGGGATTAAGAGTTTAAATAACATGCTTTTACGGTAATATAACATGTTTAAGTATCTAAAATTTGAATAAACTTTTTTTTTGCATCAACTGTACAGTGGTCTATTCTTTGCGAGAAAATGATCTATTATTCATTATGAACTCCCATTTCCGATAATCATCCTACTGCATTGGACGTTTTGCAAGTTCTTTCATGTATCCACACAAAGAGTGTATGTGTGTGCATTCTATCCCCCAAAAAACATTTTTAGAAAATAATCGAGTCCATTCATATTTTAATTACTTTGAGGTCAACCATTGGAATCGTACCTAAAATCATGATCACCAGTTGACGGCCAGCCTAAGGAGCTGCAGAGTCCAATTAAGAACATTTTTGTCTCAGTTATTAGAAGTCAGTTGTACTTGACAAGACTAGGTAGCGTGTATTACCCTAGCGCAGGGCAATTGGTCCAATTGGCTTAAAGCCCGTACTGCACCATATGTACTTATTTTCTGTCACAGCGAGCCAAACATTCGGTCGCATTAACATGGCTAAAGCTTTGGCAGAACTTTTCTTTCATGTTGGGGACACTATAATGATTGCCATGGGTTGCATAAACGCTTGTTATCAAATATTTAGCAAGCTCAGAAAGTCACCTTACTATTTCCATCAACTAACTCTCAACCTCAGGCTGTTTCTGTCATGTTTGACGATCGTATTCTTAATTATCGTTATTTTAAGGAGACAAATTAGTTTTACTTAAATGTAGTATGTGGGCCCCGTACTACTCTTAGTCATCAATGGTAGAAGAAAGACATCGTGTTTCAGATCATGTACTTTTCATCGATGTTTGTTTCGGGGTTTTTATGTGGGGTTTTTTTTTTTTTTTTTTGAGGATTTTGTTTTGTCAGTCTGTTGTTGAAAATAGATCCTTCCACGTTTTTGTTACACTACCATAAAGGATCAAAATATCAACTATTTTTTATTATTATTATTATTTATTTTTTGTTATTATTGTTGTCACAGTTCAAGAGTATTATCAATAAAGTGCAGCAAATGGGTGAAATAGTCGTTCACATCTTCCTAAAAGCCTGAAATTTTTCTCAAATATTGATTCTGTGTTACTTATCAATTCCTGATATAGAAACCAGCCGTTGCGCGTGTACTTCCGGTTTTATTCAGGATGGCCGCCATTTCAAATAAACATTAACTGAAATGCATTTTCGTACAAAAAAGCCTAATCCACTTAAAATGGCCAAATTGAATAAACCAAAACAAAACATTAATAGATAAAATGCCCATTAGAATATTTTAAAATATGAAAATTATAATTTCCGGTAGTTTAGGCTTTTTGCATATTTATGTGGTCTGTTTTAAACGCATACTACCATGCACCCTTGACCTAATTAATTTCCAAATAAAGAATTAATTTTAAATATAAACATTTGATTTGTCCATAGAAATATTTCATTCAACTACTTACATAACCAGCGCATCTCGCTTATTATCAATATTTTATAAATAATAAAGAATTATGCTCACGGACAAATAAATCGAAAAAATGTGGTGTTTGTTTTTCCGTTGAAGATGTGATGTATATAGTTCGAGGCACATGACGGTTATTCCCCTGTTAGCAGTTATTTTAAAACGTCTGAATATTTTTGTAGCTGCCGATATGTTTCATACCAATGTATTTCGCCCCACGAGTTCTGATATTGAAATTTTTAAATATCAAAAAAATCCATCGACTCGACATGGAATTCCCTATACCAAGGTTCAGATAAAAAATGTATTGCGTGATATGAAAACGAAATCAAGTATAACAAATGCATGTAAGTTTCATTCGTAATCAATATTTAAAGCACAAAGCCCCTCAAATTCCGTGTGACTTTAATTTTCAGTATGGAAGATGAGGTAAGATATATCTAAAATATCAATGGATTATTTTCTATGAATGTAGTATGTACTAAATATACCTTGTAAAAGAGTCTGTACAGTAGTATATACTTAATATACCTTGTAAATACTGAAGTCTTTACTGTAGTATATACTAAATATACCTTGTAAATACTAAAGAATCTTTACTGTAGTATATACTAAATATACTTTGTAAATACTAAAGAGTCTTTACTGTAGTATGTACTAAATATACCTTGTAAATACTGAAGTCTTTACTGTAGCATGTACTAAATATACCTTGTAAATACTGAAGAATCTTTACTGTAGCATGTACTAAATATACCTTGTAAATACTAGAGTATTTACTGTAGTATGTACTAAATATACCTTGTAAATACTGAAGAATCTTTACTGTAGTATGTACTAAATATACCTTGTAAATACTAAAGAGTATTTACTGTAGTATGTACTAAATATACCTTGTAAATACTGAAGAGTCTTTACTGTAGCATGTACTAAATATACCTTGTAAATACTGAAGAGTCTTTACTGTAGCATGTACTAAATATACCTTGTAAATACTAGAGTCTTTACTGTAATGTAAGGACATCACTTCCGGTAAGGTTTAGCAAATACGCCATTAACAAGAAGCTGCTTTTAAAAACAACCAAGCATTATTGAGAGACTTTATTCATTAAATATTTCAGGCAAGACGTGCGTGAAATTGGGACAGGATATAAAACTCTAGTAGAAAATTTACTTGAGGGAATTTGGTTATAGGGAAGCCACTGCCTTACTTTCTTGCTTGAATGAAGGAGATGGTGTAGAGGTTACATTTGTTTAAACAGACCGCAAATTGGCATAAATGTCGTGTATTGTGGAACAAGTATTCCTTAAAAACAGCTGTTAAGAGGAAAGAATCTGGTGATGTTTAAAGAGTATTCCAATAAGGCAAGGAAGCATACTTGTTTAAGTGTTCTAAGTCAAGTACACATACACAAATCAATCTGCTTTATTTCCAACAAGGAGTGCTATGATGAATCTCCTCACCGTGCCCCAACATTTAAAGTTGATATCAAGGTTTGTGCATGCGCTGTTAATTACAAAATACGTGTTTTTTGGCGAAGTTTAGTGCTGGAGATTTAATTGCTCAGGAAGCCAAATACCATACCAAATGCTTGCTTTCACTTTATGACAGGGCATATAAATTGAAGAACTATCAATATAAAATATTGAACCTCTCTCCCATGAGAATGAGCTTGAAGATCAGAATTATGAAACAAAATGCGATCTTTTAATCTTGTAGAATTGACATGGAATTGTTTATCGACTCCAAGAGCTGTTAATCTGTTTGAATAAAGTTTGCAAACATCAGACAGTTTGAAAATTTTAGTAGTTTGTTCTTCATATCTCGCTTCCATATATGATAGCAGCTCTGGCAAATGCTATACATAGCAAACCTGTTCTATCGAGTTCTTTCTTTCACTGTAGTCTTCCTATTTTGTTAACTTATATGTTCTATCGTAAAGGAGCGGGCTGTAGCTAAATCGGTAGCATGTCCGCCTGTGAACCGGTCGGTCGTCGGATCGATCCTTCTTAGTGGAGCCATTTGCAGTATTGGCTACTTTCCGTTCCAACCAGTAGTCCACAACTGGTTCATCAAAGGCCGTGGCATGTGCTGTTCTGTCTGTGTGACGGTGCATATAAAATACCCCTCGCTGTTTATCGGAAAGGGTTGCTTATGTAGCATCAGCCGGTTTCTTCAAAATAAATGTCAGAATGACCATATGATTGACATCCAACACCCGATGATAAGATAAAAATCAATGTGCTCAAGAGGCGTCGTTAAATAAAACAAACTTTACTTTACTGTCATAAAGTGAAAGCAAGTAATTGGTATGGCATTAGGCTTCCTCAGCAATTAAATTGATGTGTGGTTGCTTATTATTAATCAAAATTGCTGTTAATAATGATTACGATCTTCATAATGGATTTATCAGTGGTAATTGAGTCAGCTTTTATATAAATATGGATTATTAATGTAACTTTTTGACTCAATAAATCGTTCCACTTTTAGTAGTCGACATGGATGACATGGAGAAATGGTTAATTTCCACGTCCTTCCACTCTGAAAAGGGTAACAAATCAAAATATCGAGAAAAGGAGGTACTGAACCCCCTTGAATCCGATACTGTTTAATGGCACTGATTCTGAGTGTCCAGACAACACTCTCACCTTTACAGAAACTCAGGTTATAATTGTTTCAGGTTGAATAATGTAACCCATATCAAATTCATTTGTACAAAAATACAGACAATAGACACCTTTACAGGAAATCAGATGATAATTGTATCAGGTCTGAATAAATTTAAGATCAGAAATATTTCTTAACATATTTATTTATGCTTGTAGTTCATTTACTACTAATGATACCTTTTATGTACATTTTGTTTTATAGTTTATTGATAAATATTTCTTGTACAACAATCCCATTTAACACGTAGGCTGCTGATTGGAATTAGTGACTTTACCTGGACCTCCCTTCCTGAGGGACTATTTTTTGATGACCATTTATTTATTTATTTAACGACCCCCAGCACAAAAGTAAACATCGACTATTGGGGGGTTTTGATGACCAAGACAGAAGTCTCTCCTTCACACAAACTCGGGTGGGAGAATTATAAGCTGGCTTTCATATTTTGGTAAGGCCAAAAAAAAAAAAACGTCTTTCCTATTACATGCTAAAAACAATAGGGTTGGTATGTATATGTGTATTTTTTATTTATTTTTATTAATATTACGTGTGAAGTAGAATAATTAATGCTTTACTTTTCACATATGGTCATGTTTAGAATCCTTTAGTAATGGTGGTGACTTAATATCTAGTTAAAATGACCGAAAGGTACGGAATAAACAACCGAAAATGACCGAAAGTACGACTTATAATTTTTATGGAAAAAAGTTTAGGGTCGGCAGTTTTAAAGTGGGATCGGTCGGGTTACCGGAAAAACTTTTGTTTTTTGTTTGCCTAATGTATTATTATTATGAATTTGAAATGCATATATAGACAGTAAGGAATATTCATGTTTGATAAACTTAGTGCCTTCTGGTTCTCTGGTTTAGGTGACAATTTAATTTCTCAGGGTGTGGAACTACAGCCATCAGCAAGTGTGAATCAAGACCCATCTCCTGATCCAGTGCCATCCTGTAGTGCTGCTGCTACAATGGACGAGGAGAGTGGTTACGATGTTCCATCAACTCCTCTGTTTACACAGGTGATTTTAGTATTGAATATTGTGAAGCAGAACACGTTTAAAAATGAAAAAGTATTTTAATTCAAATTTAATTTAGCATTTTTAGTATTCTAGTATAACCTCTATTTCACAGGATTTTGAAGACACACAGCCACCTGCCACCTTCAGATTTCCTGCTTTTTTTAGTGATTTGCCTCCACCGTCGGTACCAGACATCCAAGACTGCTGTTGAAAAGTGTCCCCTTCATGATGTAGTAATAGTAGTTTCGTCAAGTTCATCCGAGGAATCCCAGTCTATAATATTGAAGAAGCGCAGAAAAAGTCATATCGAAGGCTTAATCATGTACCCAAACTAAGTAGCACTGAAACGTAAACTGTTGTAGAGACTTTTTCATCAACTCATCTGGACTTGTAGTATGTGTTTTGTGGAAAGTTTTGATTTTAGCAAATCAACACAAACTCTTTGCACTGGAACAATTTTCAGCTCAAGCCAAAATATATTTATTTTTTAACAATGCAGTTCCTAAAGAAGTTTCGTGTTACTGTAAATCAACTAACAGATGATTTTTTACTAACAATTTTTTGATGATCAATTGCAGAACAGCTATTAAAGAAAAGGAACTGGCTAAAAGCAGACAACTTGCTGAACCACGCGTTTGTGTTCGTAGGGTTCAGGAAGAGAGCAAACGGAAGTATGACAGACTGGTGTCCAAGGAATAAGTTACTCTGTCTAAAAGCAGAAGTCAGAAGAAAATATTAGAGAATTGCAAAAATTTTTGAAATCTGAGACATCTTTCTAAAAAAAGAAGTCAGGGGAAAAGTGATACACACCAAGACGAAGCAGATAAATACTTCCAACTTTATTTAAATGTAGACATGTGAAACAGCTGCAACATGTGAAATTCCAACAAATTGAACTTAAGAAAACTAGAAAGTCAGGTCAGCCAGAACCGAGTAATGAGCTCTGGAAATTGCAGAGTAAAAATAAAGAGCTTAAAACAAGTACTGACTATTGTCAGTCACTACTGGAAGATGGAGCCGATATGAAACTATTTGACACCGACAGTCATTCATACAGTCCTGAACAAAGAAGTGTGTCATGAACCTCGCTGATTTGAAAGTTCCATGGAGTAAGTTGGAAAAGTAATTCAAAAAGTGGCATCACTTTGTGGTAGGACACCAATCAGGATTCCATCCTACACTACGGTGAATAGAATGAAGGCTGCTAAAATTTCCATAGCACTTTATAACAAATTGCTGAGGTTTTGGACAAAGAGAAGCATACTACACTGTACTCTTACGAGACGAGGAAGTATGGCAGGACAGTGGAAACCTACATGGTCACAGACAAGACACAAACTTCTTTCGTTTTGGGTTTGAGAGAGATGTCCATTAATAGTGGACAAACAACTCCTTGGTGACATCAACGATCATTGCCACAAGAAATAATAGGAAAACAACATGCACGAGGGATTAAGATTCTAGCAAACTTCGGTGACACTGTGTCTGACAAGGCGTCTATCCAAAAAAACTTAAACCGTCTTCTGGAGGACTTCTGGGAAAGTATTCTTTCTTAAATCATACTTGGTTGGAATGAACTAGATGACCATGACGAATCTGCTTGTACAAAGATGAACAACTTCGGTTGTGGTCTGCACTTGCTGGTTGGCATGGCCGATTCAGCAGCAGAAACGCTCAAAAGGTTTGAGGGAACCTACCTTGAATGGAAGCTGGTTGGGTCTGCAAAGTTCCCTGAACAGAAAAGGTATCATAGAAATCAAAGTGGAACCTTGAGGTTGATCCGAACATGTTGCAAAGCCATTACCGTAGGCGATGACGAGAAGAATGCAGTCAGCCAGCCATGGAAAACATACCTTGAAAATAACGTGAAGACCAAGAATGGTATTGTGCGTTTTAAGCATAATAGATTCAACCTTGTCTTTATGCTTGGTCATGCCATCTACTTTTACCAGTGACATCAATACTTTTCTGGAGTCTGTTCATGGTACGACTAATGACCTCCTAAGAACAGTGTCTCGTGATATTCAAGAACATCTCTTTTTGGCAGGCGTCAGAGCTCTAAGTTTGTCACAGGGCCTTTGTGGGATCTGTTGGAGAGCAGGGGTCATTTTTAGATATAAACAAGCACTATGAGACCCTGATGAACTACCTTGACAGGGGATCAAACGACAGAGTTGATGTACAAATCCATGAGAGGTGAGAGTACCCCATTTGGCACGGCAATAAATGAAGACGACAAAGTGGTCAGATCTTTAGTCAGAGAGATGCCATCGAATGACAAAATCCTTTGTCCTATGCTGCAGAATCTCATCCAGACTTTTCACCAGCTGATTACAAGGATGGTCAAAGATCACTTGCCTGGCGGCGAATGTTGGAATCCTGATGAAGAGAAATGAAGCACAATAAGCTTCCAGAGTTTGTGTTTGGACAGCTTCACAATACCGGCCAAACACTGCTCTTCACACTAATGAGGCCTTTTTGATGTATTAACATAACAAAACCAGGCAGTGGTTGCAAAGCATGGACCAAGAATCAAGGGACAAGCTCTTGGCAGAATCTAGAAAGGAGGGTGCAGAAATAAGAACAACATTCAGGAAAAGACTGCAAGAAATTGAGCAGAAGAGAGTGGAACAGCAGAGGAAACGAACAGAATTAAAAATGCAGAGGATCTTACAACATTTGCTTTTATGGTCTTTGTCAGAGTGTCCAACAGGTAAAAAAAAGGTATGACTAGACTATCTCCCCAAGAACAGCTGAAATTTAGGAAGCAGGTACATGTATTTAAACAGTTATCCAGATCCCAAAGTCTTCAACTTCTCTAAGAAAACGGACTCGGGGAAATATGTGAAACACACCCTTAAAGATCCATTAAACAACCTTATCCATCTGATACAGAACACCTCATCATAGTCACCACTGAGCAGCACCAAGAAGAGGGAAAAAGTAAAGTTTGTTATATTTAATGACGCCTCTAGAGCACATTATGTTTATCTTATCGTCTGTTTATGTTTTGGACATCAATCATTCTGACATTTATTTAGAGGAAACTCGCTGCCACCACATAGGCTACTACTCTTTCCGATAAGTAGCAATGGGTCTTTTATATGCACCGTCCCACTGACAGGACAACACATACCACGGCCTTTGGTGAATCAGTTGTGGACCACTGGTTGGAACGGAAAATAGCCCAAACTACAATTGGGTCCACTGAGAAGGATCCATCCGACGACCTACCGTTTCATCAACGTGTACCACTGTTTTTCGGCAAAACCAATGCGCATACCTTCACAGATTCTACATACAATGGTTTGTTTTATCTGTTCCTGAGTTTCCCCAGGGGTACAACAAGAAGTGTGAGAATGACGTTGCGGTGTACGCCTACAATCTCAGTGTTGATTACGACAAAGGAGATTTGAAGATAGTTATTGCCCCATCAACATCGGCAATGGATGATTAGTGAAAAAGCCATTAGACTTCTTAGATTTTTTAAAGACATTTTAGATAAGACTTCAGTAGGAGTTAGTTTTTGTAGGACTTATGACAACATATTTTGTCAAAGGAATTCCCTTGGGGAGAAATATGGCAAGTGAATTTTTATGGATGTGAAATGAACACACCTGTGTAAAATGGACACACCTGTGTAAAATGGACACACTTGTGTATGTGACAAATCTGAATTATTGTCTTCCAGAGTAGACCAGTGTTAGGTAAACTTTACTTTCAATCTATTGTTTTGTCCTTGCCCGTCCCTTAGTTGTGTTTATTTGCGATTTGTTTACAGAACTCTTAGTTTATTTGCGATTTGTTTACTGAACTCTTAGTTTATTTGCGATTTGTTTACTGAACTTTTAGTTTATTTGCGATTTGTTCTGTTCAAACATTTTAGTGATGCTCTGACAGTTTTATTTTCAGTTCAAGCCTTGGTTTTATTCTCTTATTACTAACCCTCATTCATAAATTTTGCAAGGACAGATGCATGACAAAGTTTAAAAAAAAGTAATGCAGATATCTTTAAGTAAAGTTTGTTTTATTTAACGACGCCTCTAGAGCACATTGATTTTTATCTTAACATCGGCATACATATGGTCATTCTGACATATGTCTTTAGAGGAAAGCCGCTGCAGCCACATAGGCTACTCCTTCCGATAAGCAGCAAGGGATATTTTATATGCACCGTCCCACAGACAGGACAGCACATAC
>JAULBS010155876.1:0-11877 GCA_032355785.1 Symmetromphalus regularis | reverse complement strand
CTGAAATCTTTATTTATTCTTATTCATTAAATATGCAATTAAATCACTTTTAAACAATAATTCTATTTTCTTAACACTGTTATACCTTTTTTTTTTTATCACCATTAATAATAACTTAAACATTTATAAATATTTATCGTAATCTCAACTAACACATTCTATTTTCACAAATGTATAGGTAGAATATACTTGGAACGTAAATTTTACACCGTGGACGAAGTTGTACCGTGGCCGAAGTAACCAGGGCCGAAGTTGACCGTTGCCGAAGTGACCCGTATTCGAATAAAATGTACACGTATTGCTAGTGTAAGATCGGCGCTAAGGCAGCCCCTATTGATCAGAACTGGCCTAGTAACCTAGTCTGCATATTCGCCGCCACACAAAGGCAAACCTAGAGCGTGGTCACCGCGTCCCAATCCATAGCGGGATCGTCAATGTAAAAACCGTGATAGTACTGTACGTCTACGCATGCGGCGACGTATACCAGCATAAGACACCACCATATTATTGAATGTAAAACACACCGTATACTTATTATCGCTACTGAGTATAAAGATCTGTGTGTGAAACGTTAGCGGCAATGTCTTTTTAGCACGGTAAGTGTATTATATCTTCGATAATGGCGAAATCCATGCTAACTCACAGTATCGGAAATTTATTACAGACACATTGCTAGCTATATATCAAAATATCATGATGTCAAGATATGCTTCTGTTTATTTTGCTTGCTATATTTTTAACCTAACAATTAATCATGCAAATGTATTGATGATGTAAGTGACGGCGCTCCTGAACATACGCGGAAGTTGAATTGGGCTTACCACGTGCTACCAACCAGCGTGTGCACTAGAAATAAATCATATCTGTAATTCATATAAATATATGGAACGCATTTTGGGCGATATTCACTTTCAGCTGTATAATATAATAATCTTTATTTCATTCATAAAACAATAAATGCCTATCATTTTATTTGTTATAACAGAAAAATGTGTTATAACTGTAAGTTATCTAACGGGCGCCGACATTTTACTTACCGGATGTAGCGCCATCTAGTGGGTGTGTTGCAAACGCAACTGTTTTTGACAGAAATAGTTAGACACGTGTTTGGACACAAACTGCGAGACTTAAGAATACATATGCCTGTAACTTTGTGTGATTTTCTCACCTTTTTCCAAGCCAACAATACGTAAACCGAATTCTGGTGTTAAAGTTCATATTTGTTTGCAGGATAAGCAATAGTTGACAAAATGGAGAGGAGAGGATCAAAAGGATCTATTTCCGTGATGGCACACTTCAGTGTTTATGTCTGTCTATGCAATTACACAAAATATTGGCGATCGGCGGGGTGTGAGTGGGTAGCATGTGTATACAGTGTTTATCCTAATAATGGGGGAACCAAATCCGTGAATTCAAATATGCCCATCGATAATGCATTCCCTACTGCTACAGAAGATTTAATTCATCATGCACGCTAATCCCAGGAAACGGAATGGAAAACTGGTTAGCTACATCAAATTTTGTCATCTTTAGTATTAGAAGAAATGGACTTGTCAACACCAATACAAAATAATATCAAATAAATGTAATTTACAAAAATGGATTCCCCCAAACAAGTGGCTTTTACTACGCTTAATGTATGGTTTAGACAATAATAAAGTCATCTTGTTATGACTAATAAGCATAATGAAATACCATGACCTTTCAGGAAGTATCAGAATCCTATCATTGTGATGTACTCGCTATAGTAGGTGGTATGCTATGTTTTTAATACCAGTATATCACAGTAACCGCATCACTGCTTTAATGTTAGAATCTCTCTCCATCAGACATGTTACAGCGTGTAACATGATTAAGTTATTTTTAGAATGATGAGCAACATCCATAGAAACACAATGTGGTAGATAGCGAAAAGAAATTCAAATGTGATAATTTGCTAAACATAATTATAGTCTCTGCTAATCCAACATAATCCATCAGCTAAACCAATATCATAATTAATGTTTCTTTCCTAATCTGACATAGTCCATAGTCCATCTGCTAAACTGATAATTATAGCCTCTTTGCTAAATCAAGATAAATTGATATTTCTACATTTCTCTAAACTCAGTGAAGTAGGAAGGTGCCGAAATGTGGTGGCGAGGATGGGTGGGTGGGGGATGCACAGTCAGACACATACAAATATTTACATTGGAAAATGAATAAATATATACAAAATATCTAAAATGTGGGCTGGGAAGGGTCGGGCACCTATCCTACTGCCCCACCCCCGCTTCCAACTAAACTGATATGATCTTAAGACTAAATTAAAAGTATTTCTTCTAAACTAATGTAATATATATCGGCTAATCGATATGATCTATCTTTTAAACTTTGATGTCTACATTTTTCAGTAAGCATAATAGTATGTAAGCATACATATTCTACTTAAAATGATATTACAACATTCAGTAGTGACTCTTGAGCATTACGGAAAACGTTAAAGCAGTTAGGTGCATTTGAGCAACATTAAGATTAATAACCGACTACACCTTCATGTTATTAGGGGACCCATTTATAATTTATTTAATTATAATGTATTATGAACGTGTACATCATTTTTTTTAAATCTTTATTTTTCTGTGAAGAATTCCACGTCATCTTGCCATGATGTATATACTCATTATAAAACATTCCTCATACGCGATCGATTGAGTGAGATAGTATGTTCATACATCAACTAACATATATAAATGTTTGTTTTTTTAAAAGGTCTCCATAGATCATACTTTATATGAAAGGCTAAAGAAACCGGTATTGTTGTTTTATGTTGTTGTTTTTAATGTTCACACAGGGACACATCCAGCACGCTAAGTTTGTGACCACTGGATCCCGCCCCCTCTCCCTTAAGCAAGAACACATTTCCTTTGTATATGCGTAGTTGGGCATGGATTGGGTACAAATACTGATTGTGTGCCTCCATCCCCGCCAGAGTCGTTTGGGTCCGCTCTTGTCACAGCGCGACCACTGGGCTATGTTTGACATATGAAGATATATTCTCCTTTATTCCCAAAAGTAGTACATTTAAAGCCAATGGACCGAACCTTAAACTTCAATATGTATAGACTGAGGAATAAACATTCAAAACTAATATATTTTCGTATGTCTACGGTCCTTTGCATTAAAAAAATATGGCTATATCTAATGCGTCTGATTCAGCATTTGAGGTTTCTGTTAGAGTTACTTCACCCTTATTCCAAATTAGTGTAGCTACTACCATTTGGTCAATCCAACATGGTTGGCCATAATAGGAGCTTTTTTGCTTCGTTCAGGATGAAAATACTTGCCAACTAGTTTTTATATCGCCAATATTTTGTGTAATTGCATAGACAGACATAAAAAGTGACTGTGTGCTTCATGTTAATGCTAAAGTAAAGTAAAGTTTGTTTTATTTAATGACGCGTCTAGAGCACATTGTGATAATGCTAATGAGAATGTTTGGAACTAGTGAAATTGTTACGAAGCGACCGCGCAGGCTAACATGTCATGAACACAAATATGGGTTACTGATTACATGTATGTCCTCTTAAAACATCAACGAATCGACATTTGCAAATAAAAATAATGCTTTAAGTTTATTACAGAATACATTGGAAATATCCATACAGTTCTGCTATAGTCTCGTTTTATAATGCCATTGGTTCATTAACTCATGGACGTAACCATTTCCTGTTAGCCAGGAAACAGTTCACCTTTAGCATGTAATTAACTCGAGTAACCTGTAAACTAGTCGACTTCGCACTTATTTGAGATATATCCCTTTCCTGATAAAACTATCTCTGGTCACCTGTCAGGAACTATAAGAACAAAGCCTACATTTAATTTCGTCACTGTGTGGAATTGACATGTGCAATTTTTCCTTGGACTTTCAATGGTATGTTAAGTGCAATTGAAAACCAGAGTGTATCCGTTAGTTATACAAAAAAAAAAAAAAAAAAAAAACGCACGTTCACAAAGATGAGTTTTCTATAGCCTGTGATCCATGGGTTATGAACGGTCACGGTCGAATGGTGGTAATCGTGGACATGCTAGCAGAAATAACTTTTTTCAATAGGATATTTGTAAAGCATGCAAATCGCAAAGAAATTCGCTCACAAGGAAATCATTACGAAAAACATTTTTGAACGAGATTAAATTTCTATTGATTTTTTTTTTGCCTTAAAATGGCATGGGACGACAAAAAATAATGCCTCGTCCAAAAGTGGAATGACTGTATGACTTATGTAGGCCATGTCAGGCTATGCCTCTTCCTTACCCATCACCAACGCCCTGCTGTTATAATGTGGCAGTACATGCGTCATAGTATATTGAGCACTCCAAGGAATATGTTCTGACGGAATAAATGTCTTAAAATATGTCCCCAAAACGTTTTATTCAAACAAAGGAATCCAGCTCTTGTTTTAATCAATGATCCAGTTTTCTCTGTCATCTGGAATTACAGTCTACCCGGATTAGTGTATCCCAGGGTGCATATACGATGCTCATCTTTAACCCCATATAGCTGATATTTATTTTTTCTGAGCCTTAGTGGTCCAGTGGAGATAGGACTCTCAAGCTGAAGACAATGCTTCAAACCCGTCAGAAGCTTGCCCACATCGACTTTGTGTCACAATTACCAACGTTTGACATCCGGTACCCGATGATTAATTAATGAGCGCTAGTAGTTTTATACATATTTACTTACTTCAAGAGAATATGAGGAACTAAGCTTAGCAGTGAATAATATTGAAAAGATAAATTTAAGTGTCATAAGGAACATTGTATTTGAGAGATCAAACAGATAAATATATCTTGGTTTTATAAAAGTCCTTTCAGTTATATTACAACTAAAAGGACTTTTATAAAACCAAGATAGTCGGACAGACCTGCGTGATTTTAGCGAGAACCAAACTCGGACTCGCTAAACATTGAACACTGCTAAACATACTTGATTTTTTCAAAAAACAGGTTAATGATATATAGACAGCATTAACATATTTTAATATAATCAGATCAACAATAATATATGATTATACGGAAAATAAAACAGTATGATTCAAATAAGCCGTTCTTGATTTATTAACAAAAACTATCATTCACAACGGTCGAAAATGTTTATTTTTCTTTGATGTGATAATGATGTTTATAAGAAAACAGGTAAAGTAATTTGTGGTCACTGTCATGATATTTGAATGCGAAACGTTCAGGCAATAATTTTACAACCAAAAACAGTAGAGCAAGAAGTTTTAGAAAGTGACTAAACAGACTGAGTCTACATATAGTTTGTTCTTCGCCCACCAATAAAAACTTATAATTTATTGCTAAGTGACGATATTTTTTTTTTATGCATTGGTTTTTTATGACCCTACATGCTTGGTGATTAAATAAAGTCCTTTACATTTTCACTAAGTCTATCCCATTAATGGTGAAATCATAATCCTTAAAATGTTACTATTGGTCGCCTAATTAATTATATTGAATTTCTATTCCCTCTCAAATCTAAGCCTGTCTAGACCGTAGATAAAACAGTTCTGCTATAACTATTTGTTATCACGTGTGCAGTTATGTGCATAAGGTTTAGTGAAAATAATCTGTGTTCTCTTTGTTAATGGCTTTACAGATTGCATGCAAGAACGAAAGCACGAGAAACAAATTGTTCGTATTCAGAAGAAGAAAAAACCCCCACTGGAAACCTTGAAACTGATCGTAAATACCTGTGTTGTGATAGATAACAAAATAATATATCATGCTTGTGCTTCAGCCTTAGCACATGTAAATGATATAATTAAGCTAAAGCTCAGTTCCTTGCACCGAAGGAAAATTCAAATTAAAAAAAGTCAAGTAAAAAAAAAACTATGACATACTCTCTTCAGGAAGCCTGACAATATAAGCAACAAACAACAAATACAAATTATTATAAAACTTTTAAATATATAACAATGATATTAGCATGTATAAATTGTTTTGAGAAATTATTTAAGAACCCATTGTTAAAATGGTGACACTAAGCAATTATCTTTAAATTATTTTGTAATAAAACAATCAGAATAAATATTATAATTTTTCATTTTCACAAAAATCGTCTGCTCGTGTTTGACTTTCAAAATTAGATAAATTTCTTAACGATTTGGTTGGACCACTGGGTCCTAGTGATATCATAGGAATTTAAATTGGAACTAACTTTGTGAAAAATAAATTTACTGTAAATTTGTAAGTATTATTTTCAATTTTTATGTCGCAGAATTTCTCAATTCCTACTGCAGAATATAACTAATATTACCGCGGAATTTAATAAATTTTGCCACGGAATTCAGGGGGGGGGGGGACTTTGTATTATAATGTGTGTATCTACAATCATATAAACTATAATCTATAGCCGTGTTCGCCTGCTGCCCTGTAACACAGTAAAACATCAAATACATGTAATCAATATAATAAAATTCGTACGCCGTTATAAATAACTGATATTTGTAGGACTAGACCAACTATATAGTACTTAGACCACAATCCAATAAAACGTTGAAGTATGTATATAGTGGGGTTCGAATCTGCTGCACTGATTTGGCGGTTTTACTGTCAGGGCCGTCAAGACATTTACAGTCAAAGTGAAGTTTGACCCTTAAAATAATCGTTTAAGCCCAGGTGATTTGTGATTCCATTAAGTCTATTAAATTAACATTGGAAACTCATTAGCATTTGGAATGCGTAACAGATCTCGACCGTGAATATTCATTACAATATCTGTGAGCCACGATCTCATGTTTCAGGGTGTTTTTTTTATGCATTGTAAATATATACAAATTGTACAGTTATAAGAAAAATAACTATTAAGTACATAATTTTATGAAAAATCACAAGTGCCATTTGGGTATATTCAACGAAAATTAACATTTGAAAAAAAATATAGAGTGAAAAAACTTTTTCAGACAGCGTTCCCTTCCCCTCTTTGTTGATAAGTGGAATAGCAAAAGAATTTAACGACGGCAATTAAATGCAGGTTTATATTTATCTGAATTTCAAGGATTGTGTATTATTTGACAATACCAACAGTCTTCTAATAACCTGGTTACGTGGTAGAAGCAGAACGTAACCCAGGAGTAGAGCCACTTGGCTATTTCTCTCTACAGCCAGTGGTTAACGACTGATGTCAGGCACCGATACAGGATTTCTGAAAGGGATGGTCCAAATGTAATGTGTAATGGTTAATTTTAACGTCCTTCAGCTTGTAAAAAGTTTTTTTTAAATATTAAAAAAAACTAGAAATGGAAGTCCAACATCCCCTGGATCCGCTACTGGATGCCGACCTACCAATGGGAGGTTGTATTTTAAAAGGATCATAGCTGTTAATCGGAGAATAGCCTATGTGGTCTGTTGTCGGTTTTTTTCTGTGAACGATATCACAAATATAGCGAGCTTGACACTTAATAGCTGCTGATTGATCAATGAGCTGGAGTGCTGCTAAACAATAATTTAATTATTTATTTATTTATGTGGATTATTACGTTGTGACCATCTGTTGTTAGTTGTTATTTTATTTTTATTTTTAACAATAATAATTAATTAGCTCTATAAGGGACTTCTCAGCTTGTTATGCGAACACAACTGGACTGAAGAAGTACTTTCAAATCAATGATATATTGACTAGGCCGTGATTCTTGTCGGTATTTCCTTCTACTAAATATATAATTTCTTCTTTTGCTCGGTATACATGGTAGAATTGCGCAATACCCACAAATGATGAAATCCAAGGAATTTCAGTGTGTATTGCCCTGACATTTGGTCCACCGTACGCTTTAACCAAGTACATTGATTGGTATCCACTAGGCTATTGAATTGCTCCTCTCAGTGTGCCAAATACGTTATTCGCAAATCTTTACGCAGGTTGCTTCGGAAATAGACTGCCAGTCAGATCGTGATACGTGCCCATAAAAGCAGTTGTGACGCATTCGGGACGGATTTTATCAGTCTTTAATTTTACTAAAACTATTCTTTATCGTTGTTAATGATTTACAAATTTCAAGAATGGATATTATTATCGAATGTGCATTACTTGATATTTATTCTGGCAATATGCGTGTTTACTGATTTGTTTTACTTGACCCACATTGCGGTAGACAGGATATAGTACAACGACGCCATGTGACCAGGACTTGCTGACGCAATTCCAACCGATCGGCATTATTTATGTGGAAGTGATTAATACGGAATTGATTATCTTCGAAACTAAGGTATATATTTGTTTGTGTTTTGATCCTGGTAAAAGTGGACAAATTCTGCAATTTCAGTTTGCTAGAAATATTCATTCATCCAAAACGGAAAGTTCGGCTGCTAGCAATGTCAAGGCAAGTTTGGGAGGTATTATTTCATTGGCTAATATTAGGGGGTGGGCGCGTATTGTCCAATCATATTCAGGCGGACTTGCGTATGACCGGCGCAGTCTTTGCCACGAGTGTTCGCAATGCAGGTGAGTTTTACCTTTTCCTGTCATTGTTTGGAAATAACATAATAGGTATGTTATATAAAGTGAAAAATATCAGTTGACCCGTTCAGACATTTAATTAATATTATCTTGCAATTTATCATCTCTTGTTATTGTTTTTTTTAATTTTAACAATATTAGAATTGCGGTTCAGCACAAGTGTAGAAATCTGGCCGATTTAGCAGACGTTTTTTTATGTTTAGTAAAAATAATAACATTATGTAGACCCACAAAATAATTAAAAATATACTTTATAACATATTTTGCTAACACTAATATAAGGTAAATGCAAAAATTCTTGTTAGTTCATATTAACACCGAAATCAATAATTTATCCACGTGTGATACTCCTACGCTGTGTACACCCTTGTGTTCGAGTTTAAGTCCGCGTTGATGGGAGATAACTCTCGTTGCTTTCAGTATAACTATGTTAAGTCAAATTAGGATTTTTGACTGTTAAAACTAAGCACAGTTTACCAAGTCAATTAAACTCAGCCATGGTTTTTGGATATTTTATGTGTGCTACTGGGAAATCTTAAAATTATAACAAACTCACATTTTATGTAGCAGTATTGGTTTTTGTCAATTTCGTTTTTTAAACACTTCAATCTTCAGTAATCTCAATCAACCAAAAAGCGTTATACATGTAAAACCGTGCAATTTTTCTTATGGTCCTTTATAATATATATATTTATATATATATATATTTTACAACGCCATGAACTGACTATGTTGATTTTTGACAGTCCTTATTGGGTAGTAAATCTATCAGAACAGTGTTAATATTACAATTATTCTGATATTCACTAACTATAATCATCAATATTATAATGTACCTCATTTTATCTTCAGATTCAGTTACAATACATTTGCATTCCCACAACAATATTTTCTAACAGATATTACCTGATGTATAATAGATAAATTATAATACTAACATTAATTTCTTTTTAAATAATAACTTTATGGTATTCTGCTGGATTTCCCCCTTTTATATTTGTGGAAATGTTGGAATTAAGGTTCCCAGATTCCAGTCGAAAAATTAACCTTGCTTAATTTATTAATTATATATTATGTCCATTTGACCTAATCTATTTAATACAAAACTAAATGGATTGGTT
The DNA here is from genome assembly GCA_032355785.1 of Symmetromphalus regularis. Lineage (NCBI taxonomy): Eukaryota > Metazoa > Mollusca > Gastropoda > Neomphalida > Neomphalidae > Symmetromphalus > Symmetromphalus regularis. Next base: position 2,259 of record JAULBS010155876.1, on the reverse strand, counting down.
AACAAATCTATCAAGGCTTTTATGTTTATACCTCTTTTAGTCTTTAATGTTGTTGCTGTTTTCCCCATGGTGTATAGTAGACATTTTATTTCCAACTCATCCAATCAAGAACTAATCCTACATGTGCATAATTGCTTGACACATTATACATATATTAAGACACATTTTAGTTATTGAGAACAGTCACAACTTTGTTAATGCAAGCCCCTAAAACGAAGGACACTTGTTTTGATGCTTGGGTCTTACAATTAAAATGCAAGATAAAATTTAAATAACAGACATTAATATTACATTTTAATACAGCCACTTCATGACTTCCTGGTTTCATTTTTGTTTATACTATTACAATCCTACCTAAATTCTCAGTATGGTTGCAAATGCTCAGTGTTATCGATGCAACCACAGATTATGGAATATTGCAGTTGTTAGTACTAGATTTATTTTGAATTTTAAATTATATCTTTTTCAGTTCCATCTTACCATAATCTAACATGTTTGCATTCATGTATGTATGTATATATATATAAGTGGAGAAGGAAGGTGTTGAAAAGTGGGGGCGGGGGGCACACACAGACACATACATATATTAATGTTGGAAAAGAATACATATATATACTAAATATCTAAAAAGTGAGGGCGGGCACATGCCTCCCTTACCCCCGCTTACTACACAAGTTTATATATATATATATACATATATATATGTTTATTAGGAAATTCCCTATTTATAAGTTAATTGACAAATAAATTGCAAACAGGTTTAACCACTGCAGCTTTGGTGCATTTGTTGTAATGTACATGCATATTCAAAATGTATGTAAGGTTACACTGCATTGAGAAATATTTTTTTTTAAATGTAATAACTGCACTGGGTACAGGACAAGCCTAGAAATTTATTTGTTGTGGAAACAACATGCTGAAAATGATGGATTTGGTAGGATTATGTTAAATCCATACATGTGTTTATTATGTACTCTGACATGATACAAGGCAAGACAAATTCTATTTTAGCATAAAGGCCATGGGCCCATAATACAATCAGAGACTCTTATACATGTAATTTTATACATGTATGTTGTGTTATAAAATGGTGGTTGGCTGTATCATTGGTGACATTAGTGCTTATGGAAAGTTAAAAATGCAGTTTGTGCTTGACCATTGCCGACACTTGTGAATTATGAATGATGGTCATTTGAGATATACTGACAATATCAGCGTTTATGCTTTTATTGTTTTTTTAATGAAATTTGTTTTTATTTTGCAGGGTGTAGGGACTTTATCAGATTACACACCATTGGCACTGTGGACTAGTATGGATTTAGATTCAGTAAAATGTGAACCGAACAGCCCTGTAGGTTTGAGCAGGTGCTCTCAGCAATCTTTGGAAGAAGCATTTGATCGTGATGTGTTTGTGGATTACAACACACATGATGATTATGGTTCTGACAGGTCATATGGTGATAGTGGAGACAGTGGAAATATTTCACCCGTCAGTGATGAAAATGGGAAAATGGACTTTTCTTTGGACAGTGGGAAACTGGACTACTGTATAGGAAAGTTAGATTTCTGTTCAGGTGGCCTGTCTTCTGACCAAGAAAATGGAGATGGATCTAAACGTATATGCCTTGTTTGTGGTGATATAGCATCTGGATACCATTATGGGGTCTCATCATGTGAAGCATGTAAAGCCTTCTTTAAAAGAACTATTCAAGGTAATTTGAAAAAAGTGTTTATCAAATATGGGTATGTTTATATTATGTTCATACCTTTTGGCATTGTGTTTACATGTATGCATACCAATTAGCAGCACCACCTATGTTCAAGATGTATTGGTACAAGGATTCATTTCTAATCTACATTGAACATTGTATGTGTTCATGTATACAAACTTGATTTAGATGGATAACAAGGTTAAGTGATTTAAACTGTACAGGTAATGTATTCTCTTTTAAGTAAATTTTATTTCTGTGGAATAATCTTCATAAAACATGATACTCTACTAAAACAGCTCATTTTGTCATTTTACAGAAACCAGGCCTATCAGAATAGAACATTTGTGTGAAGCCTTTTTTTGTTTTAAATGTAATTCAAGAAACCATTTTATTTTGTGTAATCCATTTACATTAACACTAACAGTAATCATTGTTCAAATATTGATCAATTTCTTGGTTAAATAGCACTGTTCCAACCAGTAGTCCACAACTGGTTTATCAAAGGCTGTGGTATGTGCTGTCCTGTCTGTGGGACGGTGCATATAAA
>JAULBS010155865.1:0-11878 GCA_032355785.1 Symmetromphalus regularis | reverse complement strand
AAAATAGTGACCAGCGACAGCAGAATGAGTCGATTGTATGTGTATAATTCTCAGTATAATGCAAAAATAGTGACCAGTGACAGCAGAATGAGTCGATTGTATGTGTATAATTCTCAGTATAATGCAAAAATAGTGACCAGTGACAGCAGAATGAATCGGTTGTATGTGTATAATTCTCAGTATAATGCAAAAATAGTGACCAGCGACAGCAGAATGAGTCGATTGTATGTGTATAATTCTCAGTATAATGCAAAAATAGTGACCAGAGTTACATTTGTAATTTCAGGTTATATGATCTTTCAGTCATCCAGTTCACATTCAAATGATAAATCATTATAATGATGATCTAATGTGTATAATCCTAGTAAAACCATCCTAACTGTTATCATTTGAAAGAAGCTCATTTCCTACTAGCCCATTTACAATTACATGTAGACGTTACCACAAAATAGGGAATGCTTGTGACAAATTTAACATGTCTAAAATTGCCATTATTTTTAGTATGAATACCTCAATAGACAAAACACAAGTGGCAATGCCCCCTTTTAAGCATGCTTTTCATACTGATACTTGAATGAGTATATTTTTGTATTTCAATAAAACACCAACTGACAAACATTTTCTGTTTGTTCAAGAATTTTGTAGAGAATGATTTTCTGTTCCTGACTTTATGGTAACCTGATAACCTATCAACATGTGGTAACCTGATAACCTATCAACCATATCAACATGTGGTAACCTGACAACCTATCAACACGTGGTAACCTGATAACCTATCAACCAATATCAACTTACATGTATTTCAAAGCATGAAATACAAAAACTAATAATCAACATACTGGTCATTCTGGGCTGATATCAATACTTTAATGTTGTTTAAAAACTAATGATTCCCGTGTTAATACTAAGTTCTAATACATTTTAAATGGTTTTGGCAAAGTGACTCATTTTGCTGTTACCAGTGTATGTATGTAACCATGTAACAGACTGATTAAGTACTGAAATCAGGCATTCTGGGAGACAGTGTGTTCTGATCCCATGGTTTGTCTGATGAGGGCAACGTTTTGTTTGTCTCGCTCATGACGCTGTTGCAGTTTGTCCAGATTGATCAAGTCCAGTGTTTCTTTCACTGGCTGGCCTCTAGGTGAGGGTGAAATGTGTGATGTCGAAACATGTGATGGTGACACATGGGACGGTGATATACGTGATGCTAGTTCATATGAGTTGTATCTCGTAGCATGTGGCTTAACCGTAGGCTTTGGAACATTTTTGGCATATTCAACAGCCTAGAAAATAAAAACAACAACATTACAACCAGTGTTCCATATCACGTAGAAATGGAGGTATAGTACCTTCTGATGCTCGAAATCACGTAATAAGAAGGGTGGGAAAAGGTATGAACACATAATGGCAATCTGCCACAAGAGGTATAAATAGGTACCGATTTTTTTACTGAGGAGGTATAACTTGTATAGTTTCAGCCACAGATTAAACGTAATTGGGTCTGTTTTCCTTGATCACATTAGTTATTATAACCGTTATCTCCATCAGTAAAAATTACAGTCACTGTCATAAAAACATCGTTTAGTATTTTATTTCTATAATTGTTAAGTTAATTTAAGCTCTGTTCGGTTGCTTATACTCTTTAAGTTTCCTCTCTAGAGGTATGAATACCCCAACTTTTGAACAAGGAGGTCTGAATACCCTCACTTTTCCTGAGAATGTGGAACACTGATTACAACTTATAATTTTCAAATAAATTTTTAATTTTATTATGGTATATAGACCTAATAAAATTAATTCTGTTTCAAGTCTCCCACATGCACATACTTTACATCAAATCCTTTGATACAGAAACAAACTACATGTCTGTTTTTAAACATTTCTGAGTGGACATATAATTGGTTTTAATTAGACCCTGATGAACATACCACTTTGCGTTTGTTCATGATGTCATCAGTCTCTTTGGGTCTGGGAAACGGTGGTGGCTTTCTGATGGCAAGTTCTTTCTGGTTTCTCACTTTAACCTGCCGAGCATAGTCATCTTGTCGATTTTTCTTTTCCATCTAAAAACAAATTACTAATCAAAGCATATGCAACTATAATTTGAACTAACCAGTATATCTTTATTTTACATATGGTTTAAACAAAATAAAATGTATTTAATAATATTATTACCGTACATCACTTTCGTGTAAAATATTCTCACCTCGGCATAAATTGTTTATACTGAGTCCATGCCCTTATAGCATGCTGGAAAGGGTTTTTCTACCCAGCAGTTCCATTCAAAACTGATCAAGTCTTTTTCTTTTTTTTACCTCTAACAAATCAGTAGTTTATCTATATACTTTAAACCATAAATTAATTAATTCTTGTCAGCAGAAATTGCTTTTAGAGGATCTTGCTTTTTCTTATTTTGTGTGTGTGTGTGTGTGTGTGTGTGTTCTTGTTTTTTGTTATATATATGGAATTACATAGAAGTTTAAATTAAAACAGTAATCATTGTCCTGTGTGTGTTTAGGAGAGTGGTTAAGTCCCAAGGAGTGCATTTGAAAGTTGGGGGAGGGTGAATCATGACAACCAGCCAACATGTTAACAATTGGACTCAAGACTTCCTCACACTCTGAAATGTCTCTCGATTTCGGACACTTTATTTTGTCATTTAGTCTGAAAATAGTTTTCTTCAGCCAAAAAGGTTTTTAGCAATTTTTGTATTAGTTGTCTCATAAAAAGTGGAGTGGCCAATCCCTTCCCCCAGGCTCTGTAGCTCATGTGGTTGCAATCACTATCACGATCAGGTCCAAGCATTCCTAGCTTAACCTCTTCCTGTAGACATGATCAAAAAGTAAAAGTAAACCTTCACATACACAGTGCATGCTTCTAAGGCCTAATGTCTCATTGGTGGTGTAACCTTGATCTACAGTTCAACCAACTGTTTAACACGTTGACTACCGACTACGATTATATATGTAGATGTAAGTGTATCAGATTTTGCCACAACGACAATACTTGTAAAGCCAGTGCTGCACTACAGTAAATTAAAGATGCCAGCAATTGTTATCTCATAAGTAAGTTTGTTGGAAATTATTATACATTTTTTTTCACACATAACATACATGTAGCTGACTATCACTGATAGTAATAGTATGCTTGAAGTGGCAAGGGGAAGAAACCCACTATATTGTGTTCGGCAGTCAACATGTTAACAAGTGTAAACACAGTCTGAACCATGAAACGTGTCTGAATTGTCAGTAAACTGTACAATGAACTAACCCGCTCTCTGTAAGTTTCAGTGTCGAGGTCAGGTCCAAGAGTTCCTAGCCGCACTTCTTTCTGCATTCGTCTGTAGTCCTCCAGCTTGTAAATTGTGTACCACGGTTTCTCTTTCCTCATCTTTGACTTCTTGAACTGTGCAGCATAACCTTCACTGTCAGATTCCGTTTCACGCCATGCAAGTCCATCCATATTAGTCTCAAACTGAGACATATCACTATGACCACTCTTTGGTATTGGTGGGATCTTGGAATATGGACTCATGGTGTCACGGTTTTCTTTAGAGTCAACATTCTGTGATATGTCACCTTGTGATGGGTAACCCATGTATGGATTAAACTGATTATTACCAATCTGGAAAAATAAACAAAAGATTTTTTAATTTATAATATACAGGAATCAGAGGAGACAAATTAATGTTTAAATAGCTTCTTTTCTATTCTTAACTGGACAATTTTCTCAAAAGAATATCAATACAATCAATGCATTTAACATGACTAAATATCTAAAACATAACATTCAATAAACATAATATATGTCAGAATATCTGAATTATCAAAACTTATACTGTTAGACATCTTGCCATAACCAAGAAAGCAAAATGCATTAGTCTTATCACATTTAAGAATGTCAGGCAAGTTATATATACTGTCTTTGGTGGACTCTAATCATTTTTATTAGTACTGAACCAAACTGTTTTCTTCACCATGAAATCTTCTCAACAGACCCATTTGCAGTTTGGGCTATTTTCTGTTCCAACCAGTGGTCCACAACTGGTTCATCAAAGACTGTGGTATGTGCTGTCCTGTCTGTGGGATGGTGCATTTAAAAGACCCTTTGCTGCTTATTGGAAAGAGTAACCTATGTGGCGACAGCAGGTTTCCTCTAAATAAATATGTCAGAATGACCATATAATTGACATCCAAAAGCTGATGATAAGATCAAAATCAATGTGCTCTAGAGGCATCGTTAAATAAAACAAATTTTACTTTTCTTGTTTACTCTGATGTGAAGGACTGAATCCATGTTCGACTTCAATAAACATGACAAATTATGCTGGAGTAGATGTGTTATCAACTATTTGCAGCAACATTAGGGGTCATTGAGTTCTCAACATTTTCCTATTAATATAAAGCATGTTCATTTTCAGCAACCCATCCCAAATCTGTATATGAAAAGAGTTGATTTTGGGACATTTTAATGAATATTTTAATGATTAGTATAAGTTTGTACACTGGCCATCATCCCATCTCCCCACCAGCATATGGTTTGTATGAACAGGTGGATGTTGGCAACTGTGAATGATCAATCAATCAAACAAGAAAAATGTAAGTTTACACCTTGAACTGTATACATGTGTAGTTAATGTAAAGTGAATAAATTACCTGTCTGGGCATATACTGCTGACGTGCAGGATTTTCCATCTCAGTGATCCCATAAGGACCTGGAGCTGACATCTGTCCAAACTGAATGAACTCTCCTGGCTGACCAGCAGTAGGTGATAGTCTGAGGTTGACATCAACGATGATCTTCTGACCATCGTCTGTGAGTATCTCCTGTGATATAGGTTTCAGCTGAAGAGGCTGTCTTCCAGGAGAAAGAGGGCCAGTCATTGTAACAGTAGAATGATGAGGTGGAGAACTACGGACAGGAATTGCAGATGCTGCATATTTTCCCATTTCAGCTCTTCTAGCATGAGGTAAAGGATTTGAATACTGAGGGACTCTGTTCAATCCACCTTCACTGGGGTATTTCTGCAACTTCTTCTTTGGTTTAACTTTCCCATTCTTCTGCTCAGCAAGGTACATTGATCTGTTATCCCAGAGGTTTTCAGCCGATGCTGCCTTGTTTGTCGGACTCCTCTGCGTATGAGGTTCAGTGTTTGGTTCCTTGAATGCCTCATTATGCTGTGACCGTGTGTTGGACACAGGAAGCTTACTGGCAGTGCTTTTCTTCAGTTTAGGTTTAACAAACACAGTTTCAAGTTTTGCTTTCTCATCATTCTTTATTTCTTGGATTTGTCTGTATGTTCTTCTTGGGGCTCTTCCATAATCAAACTTATTGTTTGCAACATAATCATACTGTGGTTTTTGTGGTATGCTGGAGTGTTTTTGTGATTCTTGTGTATCGGTCGTCCCATCCTCTCTTTCAGGATTTGCATCAGAACTGTAATACTGACTGTCAGGGTTTTCCTCACCATATCTTTCCTTAGTATAACTATGCTCAGCTTGTGGGGCATCAGGGTGCACAATTGCATGTCCATAATTTACAGCAGTTATGGGAACCTGATGAGATATATACTGCTGCTCAACTGTAACGTCATACCGTTCAAGCTGATCCCCTCTCTGCACATATGCTGTCTGTTGCCAGGAATCACCATAGTAACCATGAGGAACAGCAGCAGGATATGCCTGATCACTATCCTGCATGTATCTATCTTCATGTCCATATTCCCTATAGGTTGCGTAAGAAGGCTCTTGTTCACTTTCATTGAAAGGCTGAGGTGGTGGGTTGCTCCAAGCAGCATTCTCCACTGCCCTGAATCGTTCGCTGTCTCTTGCACTGAAGCCATTGTAAAGTTCTAGAGAGTCACGAGCCATGCTGGTTCGTGTTTGCTGGTAGCCATCTTCATTTGTATCTAATGAATCTTGGAGGACTAACTCTTCATTCCCTCCAGAAATAGGAAGTTTTGGCACCTCAATCTGAGCAACCTGTTTTTCATTTTCTTGAACACGTTCTTTTAATGAATTCTGGTAAGCCTCCTCTCTACTGAGATCCAGCTCATCTGCTGAGTCAAGCTTTGGTCCTAATGGAAGAGGAAATCCTTGAACAGGAGCTGGTGCTCTTGTAAACTCACTGCGGTCCTCATATCGATCACTGTCCTCATAACGCACATGCTTTCCACTTCTAGTTCTACTCTGGGATTCTGGTTGACCTGTTACAGCCTCATCAAGTTGCCTATATGTATCCAGCTTGTCATCATAATCATCAATCCGACTGCTCACAAACCGAATGTCATCATCCTCATCATGATCTGGAGCATCAACATAAATACGTTTGGGTTTACTGGATTCCATGTCACATCTGGTAGAAGTGTCTTCAACATCAACCTGTTTATTATCTGAAGATATAAATGAAACCTTTTTGGGTGACTCTGATGTAACAGGAACCAAAAAAAATTGTTTCCCAGTTTCTGTGTTTTGTTTCACATCAGCAGGTGAATCATCTTTAATCTGAGCAACTGAACCAGAATCACCTCTGTCTTTTTCAAAACTAGGATACTCTGCTTCAGTGATAAAAGGATCACTTTTTGTACTAACTGGATTGACTGTTTTGTTTTCTGATCGATCAGTTTGTGGTGGACTTGGAGAAGTAACACTCTCACTGCTTCCACTCTTTTTATCTGCACTCAGAAACGGTTGTGTAGCAGACTTCAAAGACACATATCTAGGAAAATGATACTGATCTTCCAATGGCTTCAGACCAGAGGCATCCAATAGAACTGGATTGATGAAAGAATGGACACTACTTGTGTTTCTCCTAGGTAGAATAGGTGAATTAGATGTGGTACTTCTAGGAATGTGATCATGGGGTCTGGAACTACTAGGAATAGGTGCAGTGATGCTAGTATTGCTTGTAATAGGTACAGGAGACCTGGGATTACTAGGAATAGGTGCAGTGATGCTAGTATTGCTTGTAATAGGTACAGGAGACCTGAGATTGCTAGGAATAGGTGCAGCAATACTAGTACTGCTTGTAATAGGTATAGGAGACCTGATACTGCTAGGATTAGGTTCCAAAGCACTGGATCTGTTTTGAATAGATTCAGGTCTGGTATTGGTGTCTTTCAAATCACTGCTGCCTGTTTTATCCAAAGCTTTTTCTTTCTGTAAATCAGGTGAGCTCGAGTCCGAATTTTCTTTCAAGAGTTTGAGTAATTCTGGATTCTCTGTGATAATTAGTCCTTGTGGTTGAGTACCCTGTTTAAGCTTGGGAGATTCACTTGAGGGATGGTATGATTGTGAAGGAGATGCTGGCAAAGGGAGATCACTCATGTTACCAACAGATCATCAAGCATTATGACATCAGTTATGTCCTGAAAAATAAATAATTAAATCTTTGTGTATAATTAAATTTTTTGTTTTAATTATCTACACATTAAATGGCTTCTTTTGTAAGAAAAAAAAATGTATTTGATGATAGCATATTGTTTAATGAGTAAAAGTTTAGCTTTACTAATATTAATTGCAACTTCAAGCCCTGGTGTCTTTATATTGATGGTAGTCAGGTTTAGGTCAGCACCATCTTACCATGTCTGCAGGGTTGTCATTCTGAACAGACTGCCCATGAAAATCATCAGTTAAAACCAATTTCTAATCGGCTGTTTTTGCATCAATCATAAAAAAATTAAAATCAAAAATTTTCACCTGCTGTTACAATGGTCGAAATTCATTTTATAGAATTTTAATCTGGAGGCAAATGCTATAACCTTAGAAGCAGTTCAAGAAATTAGTGTCAAAATTAAAGTCCTAATTGCAGTTATAGTGTAACCTTTCTCAGCTCTCACTTAGGAGTAACTCAGATAAAACATCAAGGCATAAAATAACCGGTGTCGCATCGCAATTTGTAATGGAAAAAAAAAAACGATTTGCGAATCAAAATTATCTGTTCAAAGCAAAATGTGAAACACCACTTTTTCTCTGAACCAATGCTACCTGATACACATCTGTCGATGTCAAAGCATCTCACACACATAATCCAATGTATAATCCCTGAATTGATGACACTGCACAGAGTTCAGTAATGTACTCTCACAAAGCTTGCTAGAAGTAGCCTGCGAATTGTTAGAAATTATTGCTACACATTTTACCAAAATTGCTAATCATTTTTTAACATCGGTTAGCAATTTGCTAGTTAAGTGAAAAATTTGGGCATGTATTATACAGTTCAAGGCAAGTAAGTTCTTGTTTTCACTTGCCCGAGGGCAAGTACATTTATAGAATAATTTTCAACCCATTCATTAACCAACTAATCCTTTCCTTTCCTAACCAATAACAGTATATTTTTAATGTTTTATTTTTCAGACAAGCAATTGCACAATTCAGGCAGTACAGATGCTGCTGATAAACTAAGGTGATATATCTTTTGTAATGTAAATGTATTTACTACTATATATCTACCCATTCAGATATTATTAACAAATTATATAGCATAGGACTATACTGAGGAATAAATGAGCAGCAGCATTTGCACAGCAGATATTTAACTTTTCAATTCATATAATTTTATATAATAAATCGGTGGAAAGAGTTCCACCTTCTCCCCCCTACTTCTCACTATCCTTAATTTCTGCCAGTTCATTTTTAATGGGTAACAACTCTGTAGTCATACCAGGGATATATACAGGCTATATATGGCACCGAACATCAGGCCATTCCAACACGCACGTGGCACTGAAAATTCCCAATTTCTGGAATATATATAATATTAGTTACATAAATTTAATGGTGTGAAAAAAACTTTCCTATTATGACTAAAATTGTGATAATTTTCCCAATCCCTTCAACCATAGGACACTGGTTTAAAATCCTAGATAAATCTCTGCAAGTCTCTGGAAGTTGTGAATCTAAAAAATTTCTTTGTAAATATTTAGATCTAATTTTCTCATAGTGACTTACTTGCTTGAACTGAGACATCCACACTACATCAGACCGTTTTTTTTCTTTTTCAGCCCCGAAATCCCATTTCAAACTGATCCAGTTGCCGCGGAAACCTCTTCCATGAGAACACCAGCTAAGGGACATTATGCCAGTAAACTAGAAATAGGTATTAATAAACTAAATTTAAAAATACTATACTTTTCAAAAGAGGTAGGGGATATCGAGAAACAGCAGGATAATAAGATTAGCGTAATGTTTATAGTGTTAGTAGTGAGTGACAATGATGAAGTAATGACATGACATGAACACTATACCAGGATATAGCGTGGCTGAACCAGAGGCAGCAAAGGTAGAAGTTGTCAAATTCAGTTTTTTGATTAGTGCATTCATTAAAAACGTATAAATATTATGAGGTTCTCAAACATGGATGGCTGATTCATGGCATGTTCCAGATCAAACATCGTATAACAGTATTGGGTGTGTCCTGTTCCATGTGTGCTGTGTAGTGCCTCCATCTGCCAAATCACTTGAAACACTGTTGATATTACACAATGCTATATTAGGGATTCAAAGGTGATAAAGTAGTCACTTGGTGCTGGGAATGGTAATGTGTTGATGTTTTTCTGCTTCAAGTGTGTTTCATTTCATAATTATTCATGTCTGAATTCAAATACCCCATATTTATTTTGAACACTATACATGTAGATTATTATAATAAATTATTTTACTAGTTCTAAAGATCCTATGTGGGTTGATGCCCAGTGGAGGGCTTTTATCAGTGCCGGATTTGTAAGAGCCAATAGTGACAATTGCCCCGGACCCTCCTGCCAGAGGGGCCCCCGACTGAGGACTTCCTTTATAAAATGATGTAATAATTATAAAATTAATTGTATTTATTCATTTAAGTTTTAAAAAATAATTTGTCATGTAATTTAATTTCTATGTTGAGGGGCCCCAAACCTGAATTGCCCCTTCGCCCCCCCCCCAAGGTCTAAATTGGGCCAGTCTTGGAAATTGTTGAATGTTCAAGAATTTTTTTTTTTTTTCCAGGTGCAGTTGTGATGGCTAGATGGAGAGATGGATTTTACTATCCTGGTAGAATTCTCAACATGGATGACATAGCAAGGTAAATTATTTGTAGAATTCTCAACATGGATGACATAGCAAGGTAAATTATCTGTAGAATTCTCAACATGGATGACATAGCAAGGTATATTTTCTCTTTGAGATGGGAATTTATTCAGTCATCGGATCGATACTTCTCAGTAGACTGATTTGCAGTTTGGGCTATTTTCTGTTCCAACCAGTGGTCCACAACTGGTTCATCAAAGACTGGTATTGACTGGCCTGTCTGTGGGAAAGTGCACATAAAAGACTCCTTGCTGCTTATCACAAAGAGTAGTCTATCTGACAGCAGTGGGTTTCCTCTAAAAAAAAATATGTCAGAATTGCTATATGATTGACATTCAATAGCCAATGATAAGATAAAAATCAATGTGCTTTAGAGGGGTCATTAAATAAAACAAATTTTACTTTAATTTTGGAATTTATTCCAATTTGTCTTTAAAATTGCACAAGCACCCAAAATTAACAAAAACTAAAACAGATTTCAATTAAATGTGCTAAAATCTCTTTGATTTCACTACTGAGAAGAATTTTACAAATAATTTAGCAAAATTTTCACACCCTAAATTTCCTTCATATTCTAAAACAAATCCACAAAAATCTATTTCTTTTATTAATTTGCAGATATCTGATTAAGTTTGATGATGGTGATAGCCAGCTGGTAAAGGTCAAGGACATCTTGTTGATAGAGCAGCTTCCCATTGGTCAGAGCGTGATGGTGATGTCACAAGATGGCTACTTTGACTGTGGACTTATTGTTGAACACGTGCACCGGGCTAACACTTTGATGTACACAGTAGAATGTGATGACGGGTCAAAGAAAATGTTTGTTTCTTTAAAATAATATTTCTTGATGTGACGTGACAGAATATTATCATACCTTCATTACAGGCATGGTACTTCTCCGTGAAATTGCGGAACCCCATGAAAAAAATCATGGAAAAAATCATAATAATATATTTAAAAAATCATGTTTTTTATGTTCTCAGTGCATGAATGTGTGTGGTGTCAGCGCATCAGCTTTGTGTTTACGACAGGCTAGCATACGTGATTGCTACTTAGCAATTTCACTAGATCCAAACATTTCATTGAGTTTAACGTGAAGCGCAAAACCTTGTCTAGCTAGCAGTTTTTGTCCTGAACACAGCGAAGGCTTAGGAAGAGAAAGTGTGTTAGTTTTCAGTCTGCATGGCATATGGTCGTGTAAAAGCTGTTCTACTTCTAATCATGTTTCTAATCAGCGACATCATTCTGCGAAAACTTTTTTTTGTCAGTACCATACCTGTCATTACTGAAATGCCTTTTTGCATTTGTCACCAATTTGAAATTCCAGAGAATTGTTGTTTATTTCTGTTATATAATTGTACACAGTGTGCCAGTAAATATTACTGACATCTTGGACATGATTGTACACAGTGTGCAAGTAAATATTACTGACATCTTGTACATGATGGTACACACTGCCAGTAAATATTACTGACATCTTGTACATGATGGTACACACTGTGCCAGTAAATATTACTGACATCTTGTACATGATGGTACACACTGTGCCAGTAAATGTTACTGACATCTTGTACATGATGGTACACACTGTGCCAGTAAATATTACTGACATCTTGAACGTGATGGTACACACTGTGCCAGTAAATATTACTGACATCTTGAACATGATGGTACTGCATGCTGCAGCGTTACGTAATTTATATAATTGTACACAGTGTGCCAGTAAATATTACTGACATCTTGAACATAATGGTACTGCATGCTGCAGCGTTACGTAATTTATATAATTGTACACAGTGTACCAGTAAATATTA
>JAULBS010155864.1:0-26449 GCA_032355785.1 Symmetromphalus regularis | reverse complement strand
AGTCAAAGTGCAAAGGGGTGACATTTGTCTAGTTTGAAAATCCTAGAAACGTGTTTAAAATGACCTCTAAGGGTGCAATAAATTTTATTTTATAAACACAATTATTCAGTCAAAGTGCAAAGGGGTGACATTTGTCTAGTTTGAAAATCCTAGAAACGTGTTTAAAATGACCTCTAAGGGTGCAATAAATTTTATTTTATAAACACAATTATTCAGTCAAAGTGCAAAGGGGTGACATTTGTCTAGTTTGAAAATCCTAGAAACGTGTTTAAAATGACCTCTAAGGGTGCAGTAAATTTAATTTTATGAACACAATTATTCAGTAAAAAGTGCAAAGGGGTGACATTTGTCTAGTATTAAAATCCTAGAAACGTGTTTAAAATGACCTCTAAGGGTGCAATAAATTTTATTTTATAAACACAATTATTCAGTAAAAAGTGCAAATGGGTGACATTTGTCTAGTTATAAAATCCTAGAAACGTGTTTAAAATGACCTCTAAAGGTGCAATAAACTTTTGTTATAAAGGACATCTACCTATACGGTTAGCATCACTTTAGTACGACAACATACGCCTAATGTATAATTTTACAAGCCATCAACGTTAGATAAAAGTTTTGTTAGAAAGGAACAAGCCATGCGAGGAGAGGGTTTGATTAAGTTCTAAATATGTGTAGTGTTTTCATGAGGTTTGCGTTTTTCTTCGTAATACAAGACGTAATAGATACGCAATGTATCTCACAGTTTGTAATGCTCATACAGAAACTGACGAAATATGAACACCCAAAATAAAATATAATCCGATAGCAAATCTATTTCGGTAGTCTCTGTCATGATGACTGTACTGCTAGCCTATTTGAAATAAAACACCTTTTGTTAAAAAGTGCTCCAAAGTCAGTCTCGTTTATCTACTGGAGTGTACTAACAAGGTCATTGGTTTCAAGGCCTTTATGTAGTGGTTTCAAATCGTATATGAGGCAGGCAAGAGATTAAAGATTTAACCGAGAACGAAAAGCGTTTCAGGTTTGAAGTTATGAGCCGAAATGTTCAAGTATAGATAATTTAAAACACAAGTTCAGGATTTTTGTATGTTAAAATAATTATTAAATCTCAAGAATGTTAAATAGAGGTTATTAAACAAGTTTCCATTAATTATGAAATTTATATCCCGAGTGAAATAATGTTTCTATAGCTATAAGCTCGTGACAAAGAAAACATATTTCACGAGGGACATAAATTTCATAATAAATGGTTACGAGTTTAATATTCTATTTATTCCAGCCAAATACTATTGATTTTCCCTAAAATGCTTTAGCTGCCGTTTTTTAAATACACCTTAATGAAAGGCCACACAGACTGTGCACATAGCAACGTTAATGTGTTCATCCGCCTTTAAAAATAGTTACTATTTAATATATATTTTTTCACGATTTGTTTTTTAACAATGTATTTTTAAATAGCAATTTATGTTTACAGTGACGAAGTTTTACGATTCACTGCGTTGCTATAGGAACATAGTTCGTGAAGCGTATGAATGTCAAGGCCAGTGTCATTACCATCAGTTTTAGTACGAGAACTTTCTTTGGATAAACAGAACAAAACTACCCAATAACATTAAACCAATGTATAATAATGCTCACTGAGATATTATGAAAAATAATTCCCAGTTATGAGTGCCTGCTGGGGTAATAAAAAGCGATAAATGCTACTTCCAAATAATTATGACAATCAACTTTTAAATTGGCAGTAAATTCAAACTTGCCTATGTCGTCACCTATATGTATCGGCCACCTGTTTTAAAGAGTCTCTTTTATTCTCCACAGTCATTTGTGCTGGGGATCGTTAAACAAACAAACAAATATTTCCAAAATCAGTTGTTAGTACAGTTAAACCTGTTAAAAGAGCCACCTGTCTTAAAAGCCACTTTTTGTTAGTTACTTTATTGACTGGGTTTTTATTTTTTTATTTCTACAGACTGCAGAATGACTCGAATGAAAGTGTTTCTTCTTCTCATCGCTGTGTTTCAAACAAGTCGTCTATCTTACGTCAACAGTTATACTGAAAACGGAATGACAACATTTCAACTGCGGTTGCCAAACGGAACTATTGAACTCTTCAGTTACGAAAGTTCAGAAAATAATGACTGTATCTATGATGACGTCAGAGATATTCTTAGATGCATGGGGGATCACCCTTACGACGTAGTGACGTCAAATTGGCGCCATACTCCTGATAACATTAAGTACATCAGTTTGAACTGTATATCACAGAACGTCAATAAGCTGCAGACGTGTGTGTGTAAGAACAGAACTATGGTGGCAGATGTGGTACGAGAACCTCTGCAAAATGATTACTATTCCTGCCAGCTTGATCTGTTATACGTAAATGTCTTCAATCATTTGACCTGCGTAGAAATCATAGATTTGTCCCATAACAACATTCACCAGATTGATTCTGGAAGTTTCCAGACTTGTTCCCAACTCCAGTACTTGGCCTTGAATGACAACCCTCTTAGTGTCTATCCATCTGGAATGCTATGCGGTTTATCGAAACTTCATTTCCTGGATCTTTCACATCAGAATCTAACCAATTTCCCAAGCAACATATTTAAATGTCTGCACGATTCACCTTCTAATGTTCTTGTTTTGCATATCAGTCATAATTCCATTAAAGAAATAGTAGACGACTCTTTCAATAATTTGCCAAATTTGATATCGCTTGATATGAGAGGAAATAGTATCCATACGATATCTAACAATGGACTGATTGGTGCTTCATCATTGATGTCTATAGATATGTCGGATAATAGTCTGGACCATCTTCCATCAATTATTTGTCGTCACCTAACCAAGCTTAAGTATCTGTTTCTTCAGAGGAATCGATTTAAATCTGTAAATATGACCAACTTCCTTGCTTGCAGGAGTTTACACAAACTCGACCTATCAGGCAACAATATACAAACAATCGACCAATCAGACAACAGATTACAAACAATTGCCCTATCAGACAACAGATTACACCTCAAAAGACAACAAAGTGCAATGACGTCATTGAAGACACTAAATCTTAGACATAATAATCTTGTAACAATAAGTGGTACAATGTTGAACAATCTGAACGCCATTTCCGAACTCGACTTCAGCTGGAACCAGATTTCGTTAATTTCAGATACTTCGTTTGATGAACTTGAAATGATTCGAAAACTGGATCTAAGTCATAATAACTTGACACAAAGATCAGCAGATTTTCATAGACTTTTTCAAAATCTGAAGTCCCTGAAGTTTCTAAATTTGAGCTCAAACAGTTTAGATATTGGTTTAAATTTAGCTTTTGAAGGTCTGCTTTCTGTAGTTGAGTTAGATCTATCTCACAACAATCTTCAACACATTACAGAGAGCAGCTTTTCGGGTCTTAAATCTCTGAAACATCTTAAAATAAACCACAACAATTTGCAAAACATCCACAAAAATTCTTTTATAAATTTGAGTAAACTTGAAAGTATAAATATATCACATAACAAATTAACGAATTTGGAATCGAGGTGTGAAGGAATAATACTATTTGATGTATCCGCGAATCTTCTACAGACTGTTCCAACTCGTCTGCCAGAAACAGTTAGACGTCTGCTTTTGGGAGAGAACAAAATTATGACATTACGTCGTGAAGACCTTAGAAGATTAACTATGTTACAAGAGCTGGACCTAAGCCACAACAATATATCACGAATAGAGGATTGGTCGTTTGCGTTAGCATCTAACATGACAACTCTAGACATGAGCTTCAACAATCTTCGTCTCCACTTTACAAACGATGTGTTCAGAGGAATGGCGCACATCAGAAGCTTGGTTTTAAATCACAACAATATAAACAATATCGACGGGATGTTGGGACATGGTAGTATAGATATGCTGGAGAATTTGGATATGTCATTCAACAAAATTCGCAAAATTAACAAACCTTTTACTCTTGAAGGCATTTCTAAACATCTACTAACATTAAATTTAGAAGGATGTGAAATTGAATACATAGTTAGGAATGCTTTTGCTAACCTCTCTTCATTACAGAGGGTAAATCTACAAAATAACAAACTAGCGTATATCACATTGTTTGATGCTCGACTTGGAACGACTTTTCTCTTCAGAGATAATCCTATTGTCTGTTCGTGTGGTATGACGTGGCTATTGTCGACGTGGGTTGATAGGGCATCAAAGAAGATGTCGTCATTTGATTATGACGTAGACGTTTGCACGGTTTACCCACAGAAATGGGTTTCCCATATAAGGACATTATCGGAAGAACAGTTTTATTGTGAAGTTACGTCATTGTGTCCACAAAACTGTTCATGCTATTCGAAGACAGAAAATGGTTTGGTGTTCATAACTGTTTGTGATAAAGGTTTTTCAACAATCCCTACAAATATATCAAACACGTCAAGGACAATTTATCTCGATGGAAATGATTTTGGTAAATTAGGAACAATTTTCTCTCCATTTTTTAAACAGATGCTAGTGAAGAAATTATTTATGAACAACAGTAATGTCTATGATATTGGAAGCACATTTTTCAATAACATGTTTCACTTGGAAGAGGTTGAACTTAGTCATAATTACATAAAATTACTTCCAGCAGATATATTCCATAGATCTTCGAGTCTCAAGGTTGTACGTCTGCATCATAACCAAATAAGCTACCTCCCACGAGGATTGTTCAAAAACTTTAAATATCTAAAAACATTTGACATCAGTGCAAACCGATTGAACTACCTACTTCCACAAACTTTATACGAACTTGATACTATTGAGCATTTTGATTGGATACACCTTGCATCCAATCCCTGGCATTGTGACTGTTCCAACTTCGCGTTAAGAAAATGGCTGGAGAAGTCTTATAGTAGAGTATATGACAGGCGACGCCTATTCTGTAAACGTGAAGAAATACTTCGCGTTCCTATTGAGGAATTTGATTGTGACCCACCTCTTTCCCCTGCTGTAATGAATGGACTTATATGTTTTGTTATCATTGTGTTTATTCTTGGAATAGTGTTTTGTGTCGCTTATTACAGGAACACACTCATACCAATTGTTTACACACGGTTTGGATTCAAATGCTTAAAAAGAAAACAAACGTTAACCTCAACACCGACTTTATATGACGTCATCGTTATTGTTGATGATAAAGACCACAAGTGTTATTGGTGGGTCACAAACCATCTTGTGCCGAAGCTAACCACAGAAAAATGGAAATACAAAATCTACATCCCGACACCCAACGCTGAAGCAGGGGACATAACCAACTCGACCATGTATATAATGGAACAGAGTAACGCGACCTTGATTGTGGTTTCAAAACACTTCCAGGATAATTATTGGCGTGTTCATTGTTCACAGCACGCCTACAACTTGGCGCTTCTTAAACAACACACGGTAGTTGTAATCACGTGGGGAGAGATGAACATCCACAATATCGACTCTAACACAAGAGAGCAGATACAAAAGGGAAATAATATCTCAATCAGAGAGAACTTCCTGTGGGATAAATTGATTTACAAGTTACCTACACCGACTCACGACAAACATTCTGTCTGTATGTTCAGCAAGCAGGGGAATGACGATAGCACAAACAATACATGTGTCCTCCCGTAATAGGTTTTCGAACAGATAAGGAGATATTGCAAATTTCTGTAATTAAATTCTGAATTTAAAAGCTAAATAATATTTCGTATCACTTCATTAGAATACAATCCACGAAACAGACACAATTATAGATGTTAAACAATGCTGGTTGAATCAGAACGTTTTTTCCGACATCGTGTCTGCATATACGGTGAGGAAATTATATATGTTTTCGAACATGCGATAGTTATTTCTAAATTTTTCTAAAATAATCTAAATTGTTTCCCTTTAAAATTAATGACATATTCAATATGGATATAAACAAAGCAGACGGCATATCGAATGCAGATATATATGATGCAGTAAAGTGCTATGTTTGTATATAATATATACATGATGGTATGTATTGCTTATAATAAGTTTCCGGTCAGTGATTCATTATACTTATTTTTCACTAAATTAATTACCACACTTACTCAAGAAAGTTTTTTGTAGCGAATGATGCACAACCTCTTCTGGTGTCAATATGTGATCTTTGTTGACGTCAGACCTTCAGTAAGCACGTGAAAAATCGCGTATAGATGAGCTGTTATATATATGATGTTCGAATTTATATGACGGTACGATATAACATAATTTAAAGGTATATTTGCTGCTTCACAACCAAAAATGTGTTTACGTGGAGGCAGCAGTTGATGAAGAAAAGAGCCAAAAACCATTTCTCTTCTAAACAAGTTTTATGTGGAATCTTTTGATTTCAAGATAAATGTGGGATAGCTTCAGAAGTAAACATACACCCTTAGCGCACCAGATGCAGCTTACTAAAGGCCCCTTTACACAGGATGGTCACCTTTGTGCCTCCATTGTGAGACCATAAACTGTGCCAGGTCGCCATTCGAGTCTCAAAGGAGGCAGAATGGTTGCCTAGGTCGGTCAAAGGTGGCACAAAGGTCGCAGCACTGTGTGAAGGGGCTTTAGGAAGCATTCAGTGATACCAGTAAGTACCAAACCAAGACTTACACTATTTTGGTTCTGGAGCAGTGCATTAAAGGGATAAACTTTCAGTTAAAACACTCAACTGCAACCGTAAAACATTCAAATACTTTTTCTGCCATCAAGTTTTGGACCACTGGTTAGAATGGAATAATAATCAAAATAAGTTGTCAGCAGGGCCTGCCTAAGGAACTCCAGGTCCAAATTGGACCTTTTTGGCGGGGCCCCAGGTTTACAGCCAAAAAAAAGAGCACATTGATTTGTATCTTATCATCGGCTATTGGACGTCAATCATATGGTGTTTTATATGCACCGTCTCGCAGACAGGCAGCACATACCATGGTCTTTGATGAACCAGTTGTGGACCACTGGTTGGAACAGTTAATGTCATAAAGTAGCAAATAGAAGATGGACAAGTCATTAAAGTCTCAGACCCACATGAACTGGTGGGCGGCTGGGGGTCACGTGCCCCCTACTTGTGACATTGTTTTATATAACTATCCAAAATCCGATAATAGAGTTTGTACCTGATCCGCCAGTGTGCCTCGTTACAAACAGTTTCGTTAAAAACAGCACATTTTGTAAAATCTTACGAAAGTGGTCGGTCAGTTTTACTAATCGAGGCATACAACTTTACGATTCATGCACAGTGGTTTTACGAAATTCGGCAAAATGCACATTTTAAAAATAAAATACATCTTAACAGGTTTTATAAAAAATGAAGCTTTTACGAAATGCGCTGTTTCTACGAAACTATTTGTAACATCCCGCACTCCTAAAATCATTTCTACGGGTCCGAGTCTGGATTTTAAGATTTCAAACATTAGGTCCAAACACTGGAGCTAAAAATAACTGAACAAGAAAGGTCATGTGATATGTTTTATTCACTTTGAGGCACTAATCATGAGAGCTTGTTCCAAAATGTTTTTATTTTATTTATTTTACAAAAACCTTCAATGTAAATATACAAAGCATGAAAAATCATGAGATACTTCAACACTCACATTTGTTAACAGGGTGTTTTTGTGAGTAATCGGACTGGTTGCCACCATCTTTCATTCAACATGATACAAAAACCAGTCTGGTTAGTGCTAGTGAATAAACTTCATGGCCGTAACAAGACTCTTTCTTTTTTTAAATGAGGCAAAAACACTTAATCACGAGGGGTCTGGGGGCCAGTAGACTTCAAACAGTAACTGTAGACATTAAACGAATTCATTCAATGGATATCATTTCAATATATATTTTAAATTTTTGAAATAAAATGTTTGTATATGTATATATTTTTTTTTTAATCAATTTCGGTATGAGGAATTTGCCTCAGTGTAGTTACGGCCATGAACTTGCTGGAACCTCAACAGTGGTATAGCTTCATACAATATATATGATATTAAACAAACTTGTATTTCATACTATGTTTAAGAATTAAATGTATTTTACATTTTTATACATTTAACAAAATGATTTATAAATAAGATACTACCGATAAGTAGTTTGTTTTACGATGAGCACACATTTTTCCATCGGATTAATTGAATAGATAGAATTTTTTTTTTTTTTTACAATCATTAACACCAAAAGATTAATTCTGATTAACTTCTTTTCATATATTGACAATTTACTGGTAACGAGTTTGATATTCTATTTATTTCGCAGTAATTTTGATAGTTCTATTCTTTGAACTTTCTAATTGCACAACAGTTTACAGAAATGCTATAACGTTATGAATGATGTAACATTATTTTTTAAAATTTTAATGACTTCATAATTATTTAGTAAAGGCAAGTTTATTGGTCTTAAAGGTATACTCCCACGGAATTTAAAGGGCTTTGTACACTAAATGTTGATTATGAATGAAACTTACATGCATTTGTTATACTAGATCTCGTTTTCATATCACGCAAGACATTTTAACTGAATTCAATGTAGTCGATCGATTTTTTTTCACATTTAAAAATTTCTAATTTCAAAATCTGAACAGCTTGTGGGGTGAAATAAATTAGTATGAAATGTTTTTGCAGCTGCAAAAATATTCATAAGTTATAACTCGAAATATATATGTCACACCTTCAATAGAAAAAAAACTTAAGGGTATTATTTTTTCAATTTATTTGTCCATGAGCATAATTCATTATTATTTTAAAAATATTGTTATATCTTCTCATGATACTAAAATGTAGATTTTGGTTCATTTTGATTTTAAAATTGGTGACATTTTATTGCTAGCTGTGAAGAATGAAATAATTTCTTCAATGGGGCATGAAAATAAATAGCGGTGACATGATGGCTAGGCTAAACAAAAAGTGTGTTTCCAGTAGCACGTTAGGAGTGAAGCTACTAGGTAAATTGGCAACCCCTGAAATTGCCGTGGTAATCAGCAATGCCATGGATATTGCCGTGGTAACTACAGCATTTATTTTGCCATGGACATTTTTTTATTGCAGGTGTTGGGTAGGTTAAGCATATTTAAATTCTTTGTTTTTTTAATCACAACATACCAGTGAAAAGAGAAGAAATTGATATTTGTGTTGTCAAACTGATCAAACTAAATAAAAAATACCATATATTCCCTTTATAACGCCCTTGTGCAAGTTACATTTTGTGAATTTTTGAGTTCATTTAGTTCACAATAGTTTGAAATCATGTTTTTACAGTTAAATATTTTGTGCAATACAGATTACTAGTCTATGCATTCATTACATGCTTTGGATACTATGGCATGATCATGCATACTGATATGTAACACTTATTTCGCATAATTTGTTTCAAAATAAGGAAAACGACTGGCTTCATTTTTGTAGTTCGTTTTTTTTCATCAAATAACTTGAGTAATAAATAGAATATTAAACTTGCTTCCATTTCGCATCATGCTTACATGTATGACCCTTGTGAAATAATCTTCATTTTCATTATGTTGGGGTAAGTCATTTTTATTTTGCAAAATGGCTGAGGGGTATTAAATGGGGAATATATGGTATAAAATATTTAGAGTTGTCCGGTAAAATTAGGCATTTTGAATTATTGGAAACACACCTTTTCATGCCTTAATGAGATGAGAGAAAAATCTATTTAAATTTAATTTTGCAATAACGATGATAATTTTGGTACAGGCACACTAACTTCATATATATTTATATGATTAAACATTTTACCAAATGTGACCGTGCATGAGAAAACTAGGTATATTGATCACTTTTGACAATTTAAGGTTTTAAATTAATCTAAATGAATATAAATAGCAAAACAAAATGCAATAAACAGATTTCAAATATCTTTATCTGTTAATTTTTATAGAGGTTTAAGTAACACTGAAACTGAAAATTCTTCAGAAATCAGCCCTAAACATAAGCAATTTTAAGTATTCTGGTTCAAATATCTTATAGAAAAATTGCAAATAAACTATTTTAGAGAGTGAATTAGTGCGTAATATGTTGGATTTGTGTAGAAGAAAAACTGCACAACCCGAAATGCATCTAATCTTAAAACCAAAATATTTGAACTTCATGACCTTTTTAGGCCATCCCGTGTTTTGTGACATACGTCTGGATTTCTCATGCACATCACAAATATTTGGATAAAACGTCAAATGCTGATGTATTTAATTCAACCATTTATTCACTCTTCATAAAAACCTACATAAATCTATCAGTGTATGATACCACTGACTAATATATATGTGTACCATGTTTTATTGTTTATGAAAATATTTAAAATATTAACCGAGAGACATAAAATTATACAAAAAAACAAAAGAGTTTGCATTTATTTTAATATCCATGCCTAAAATATATATCGTTAAAGTATATACAGGTGTATATCGAATGTAAAACTGTACAAAATGTATAAGAGCCAAATGCAAAGATACACATTAAAATGACAAAATGTGCTTCTCATAATGTAGCATGGAAATTTGTTCAGATCTGTTTAAAGGTGTAGTATGACAGTTACAGTTTCAAAAACATGGTGGCAGAAGAAGAACTAAAAGTAACTGAATATAGTTTGTGAAACATACCACAATTTATCGCATCCGGTCACTCCATCCGTCAAAACAGTTTTGGACAATATGGTTAACACTATGCATGACATACATGTATATATCTATGGCAACGGTTATCTATTACGTTCACTGCATTCTTTGATCGCAGTTTTTGAACTCTGCTTGATTTTTGCGATGAACGGATTCGACAAACGCAATGCGATAAATGGTGGTTTGTGTCACTAGCTTAATTAATCAGCCAAGTTTGTTTTGTAATTGTACATGTAAACAAAACAAAGTAATATTATACTTGTGACCATCGTGTTTTCTCATTTATATTTTAAGTACCTGGAATTCGATAAATAAAATAAAATCTAAAACAATTATGACATAATTATCATACCATGTAGTGAATAAAGCAGAGGTGACCTGTTTTCACGAAATGAGTCTTAACGTGAATTTTGGCACTTTTCATATTACCGTATTCGACCGTTTAAGTGCACATGCCTTATTAAGTACACACCTCCTTGTCTCATGGCTGCCGAGTAACGTGAACTTGTACCCGGATCCCAATCTTCAAAAAACATAAACATCGAAAGCTGAACTCACCTTCGAAATCCCGATCATTTTGTAACTTTTAACAGGAAAGGAAGAGCATAGGTATCGTCAGGAGGAAAGCAGAGATTTTTTTTACATCGGTCTTGACAGGTGCACTTAAACAAACAACAAATATAAGAATTTTTTTTTTTTACCACAATTTGCTCTTAAACGGTCGAATATGGTGTTCACATTTCTGAAATCTGCAGATTCTGGTCTTTACTTTGATACTTAAATGATGTTTCTACTCATAAAAATATGGAAGTTACAAGCTTTTGCAAACTGGATGTAGGTAGAGGCCATTTTGAGAAAATTAAGTTTGAAGTTTTCATTTTTCATTGAGTAGAGTGATTAAAATGCATTTTCAACATATTTATTCAACATTTTGGAGCAAATCAGTGCAAACACACTAAAGTTTAATGCTTAAAGACTACAATTTTGCCAAAAACTTAAAAGGAGCCAGCTGTTAATTAAAACTCAATTGGTGAGAAATGGACACATATTTTCTACTAATATTGCAAGATTTCTAGTTTGTTTGCCACCTTGTAACTGTGATATCATGCCTTTAAAACACCTGGTATGTGAGAAGGGAACACAAAATTATGTTATAATTCATCGGAGCTCTGACGAAGGGGTGAATATTAAAATTTTTATAAATCGACATGAAATCATTTTTCATGTAAAAAGGGTCGTAGATTTTAATTCTGAAAATAACTATCTTTCACTTCTGTAATTAGTTAATTAATTAACAAGGCAATTCGACAGATATAAAGCTAACATCAAATTTTAAAAACGTTATTACGAACTTTGGTAAAATTGCATATTCGCCCCTTCGTTGTAGAGATGACGAATTGTCTTGTGACCCATTCACTTATGGATGAAAAGACTATATATGTATATCAACATTAAAAACACAGACTAAAAGGTTCATCAAATATTCACAATGGAGGTCAAAGTCCAAATTTAAAAAAAAGGTAGCCACTTCTCTCCAGAAAGCAATGCTACAATTTACAATGATGGGGGAATGTTATAAACATTTTTATTTCTTTATTTATTATTATACTCAACAAAAAAAGAAAGAATACCAGTGATAAAAAAAAACAAGTTCACATTTAATCTTCCCTGGCCGGTAAAGTATAATATTTCAAGCACGTAGCCAGTATTTTTGAAGGTGGGTTCTTTTGGGTATTAAAAGGGCACTTGTGAGCGTAGCGAGAAACATTTGGCTGGGGGCTGCGTGCTTTCCATCATTTGTTTTACTAATCATTACAGTTAAATATGTCAAACAAAACCAAATAACTTTTCAAAAGGCTTGGGGGCTCTAGCCTAGTTTGAAATAGCACTTCAGAAAAAGGGGGGTTCGTTCGAACCCTACGAACCTCTCTGGCTACGGGCTTGTATTTTAGTCGCCAGCCACTTATATTTAGTAGCCAGCTAATATATATACTTGTATATTGCATAATGTATGTTACAGGCCATAGGATTTCAAATTTCATAGGAAACTCTTTTTTTTGTTCTGTTCATGGGTACCCAATGGAAACTGTTTTTCGGTTCTGTTACCGTGAAATCATGTGACCTGATATATTTGATTTTTAAATAGAGTGAATAAAGAAATTTTAACTTTGCTGTTTCTGTTTATATTTATTAATACTGTTACTTGATCATCCCCTGATGGATCACAGACAGGTTATTGGACAGTTGCCAACTGGCGAAAGCGATTTTAATTTTTTCACACTAGAGAATTTGTTTAGTCATCATGGTGAGTATTTTACAAAATACTCGCCTTGTAGAACACTGTATACATGTAATCAATATTCATTTATTTCATAAACAAGATGACATTCATGGCAGAAATTCTAGCATTAGATAACCACACCATTTAGTAGGTGTGTGCAGTAATATCACAAGTTGTGCATGTGTTTTCTGCCTATGATTATGGTTAAATGGCACATTAAAAAGTATTCAATATTTCAACATGCATACTTTGTTTTTTGGTTGAGTATATTTTTTAAAAAGCACAGTGGATAGCAATGATTGTAGTTGTTAATGTTTGGTGAGAAATGAAGAACCCAAACAAAAAATGTTTTCTCAGCCTGGGTTTTTATGAACTATATTTGTCAGGGGTCACACGGACTCGAGTGACCCCTGACATTGTGAGGATGCCATGCATCATGCACAGACGACGACTGCACTTCATGTTAAATCCAATAAGCACATTTGGAACCAGTGTAATTGCTACGTAGCGACCGTGTATGTTAGCCTGTCCTGAACGCAAGCCTCATGCACTGACACCAATTGCATTCACGCATAGAGAACATAAAACGCAATGAATTGTGTTTTTATTTTATTTTTTTATAATTATTATTTTTATTTTATTATTAAAAAAAAATGTGTGCAGTATTCTGCAGTTTTGTGGACTACTATGCTGGTATAATCACGCATAGAGAATATAAGGAGCAAGGAATAGGTTTTTTTTATAGTTTTTTTTAATAATAATATTAATTATTATTTTAATATTATAATTTTTTGTTTTGCAGAATTCTGCAGTTTTGCGGACTACCATGCTGGTATAATCACGTATAGAAAATATAAGGAGAAAGGAATATTTTTTTTTGGTTTTTATTTTTTTTTTAAATAATAATAATATTATTTTAATAATAACATTATTATTTTAATATTATAATTTTTGGTTTCGTGGAATTCCATGGTTTTGTGGAGGACTACCATGGTATAATGAGGTGAAAAATTTCAATAAAAATAAGCAAATACTCTGACAAGAAAGACATACTTTTTTTTCTATTTGGACTAAGCTCAGTTTAGTAAAGTATTAGATGTTCACAAATGCACACACAGGATGAAACAATAAAACTTGTTTAGCAGCAAAATAGTGACTATTTGTTCTGGCAAACATCATTTGATCTTCACTGCTCATAAACAATTGTTTCTTAGTGTTTGTTTTGTTAACCCTATCACTGCCGACAAGACACAATTGTTTCTCAATGGTTGTTTTGTTAACCCCACTACTGCTCATACAAAAATTGTTTCATGATGGTTGTTTTGTTAACCCCATCACTGCTCATAAACAATTGTTTCTCAGTGGTTGTTTTGTTAACCCTATCACTGCTCATACAAAAATTGTTTCATGGTGGTTGTTTTGTTAACCCCATCACTGCTCATAAACAATTGTTTCTTAGTGGTGGTTTTGTTAACCCCATCACTGCTCATAAACAATAGTTTCTTAGTGGTGGTTTTGTTAACCCCATCACTGCTCATATACAATTATTTCTTAGTGGTGGTTTTGTTAACCCCATCACTGCTCATAAACAATTATTTCTTAGTGGTGGTTTTGTTAACCCCATCACTGCTCATACACAATAGTTTCTTAGTGGTTGTTTTGTTAACCCCATCACTCCTCATAAACAATTGTTTCTTAGTGTGTTTTGTTAACCCCACTACTGACAAGACACCATTGTTTCTCAATGGCTGTTTTGTTAACCCCATCACTGCTCATAAACAATAGTTTCTTAGTGGTGGTTTTGTTAACCCTATCACTGCTCATACACAATTGTTTCTAAGTGGTGGTTTCGTTAACCCCACTGCTGACAAGACACAAAGTGGTAGAATTGTCTCGTTAAGACAAGCACACATATTTCTTCATCACCAAAACAGACATCCAACGAAAACAAGAAGCTCAAGGATTTCAAAGTTTTAGGGGTCAAAGTTCATTGCTTGGAGGGCACTGCTGTTATTGTCATGGGATGCCTGGGATCAGGAGATACACCAGGGCACAACAATTATATAAAAGTTCTTTATGGGGCATCATACAAGTGCCTTAGTGCCACGGTAAAATTTGACCCAGTCTTGTTGAACTCAAAATTCCTTTTTGTTCATTCAAATAAACTAACTCCTGTAACATTCGATGAGTTTAGTTTGTAAGAAAATATTTCTCACACAACTTCTGTAAATGAATAAAATGTTCAACATATTTAAATAGAACTTGATAAATATGAAGAAATTTTTTCAGAAAGCAAAATGCTGATGGTGAATACTTTCTTGACGCCTGTAATATTCGATGAGTTTAGTTTGTAAGAAAATATTTCTCACACAACTTCTGCAAAAGTACAATAGAATTTCTAACATATTTAAATAGAACTTGATAAATATGAAGAAATGTTTTCGGAAGGCAAAATGCTGATGGTGAAATACTTTGACATTGTAAAGAAAAATGAAAAACTGCAGATGTTTATGGTGGAATACTTTCTTGACACTGTAATAAAAACAAGCAAACAGCTGACTTTTAAGATGAACTGCTGTTAGCATTATAATAAAAACAATTTATCTTCATTATTTTCCACATTAAAAGTCTTCCACAAAAATAAAAAATAAAGAATTAAAACAGAAGTCAGATGCATTAATGTCTTGGTCAGATGAGCAGTGAAATGATGTCGTCATGGTGATAAGGATAAGAAAAAGTCTTCATGTTGCACCATCAATCATATATGGAAGTCCTGGATTGCTATGGATACTGTTTCCATGGCAAGTACATAAATACGTAATGTACAATATAAATAGAAGTGTGTGGAGGCTAACACTCGAACTCCTGCTGTGTGATGGCGTTCAAGTCTTTCATCAGACCCTCCAAGTTGGCCATTTCTGCCGTCAACTCCTCAGTACTCAGCGATTTCTACAATGAACAAACACATTTTATTACTGCTTGTAGAAAAGTGGCTATGGATAGATTTTGGCTTGAATAGTGCACTTTTTCAGGAAAGCATGAAACTTCACACAGTGGCTAAAAGGAAATATTTTGGCAGCCATATTTGATTTCACCCCCTGGTGGCAGTCCATCTTGAAATCAATATGGCAGCCATCTCACATAATTTCTGATTATTCCATGATACTCCGTGATATTGAAAACGTGTAAAGTAAAGTTTGGTTTATTTAATGATGTCTCTAGAGCACATTGATTTTTATTTCATCATCGGCTATTGGACGTCAATCATATGGTCATCCTGACATATGTTTTAAAGAACACCCACTGTTGCCACATACACTACTCTTTCCGATAAAAAGCAAGGGGTCTTTTATGTGCACCCTCCCACAGACAGGACAACACACACCATGGCCTTTGTGTTGAACCAGTTGTGGACCACTGGTGGTAACTGAAAATACATGGGTAAAGATGCTTGATTTACAGTTCTATTAACAATCAGAAATCAGCCATTTTCATGAGATTGCCGAAAACAGTGTTTTCACTTTACCAGTAGATCATGTATAAAAGATGGTTTTAAAGGCATAGTCCCATGGAATTTAAGGTGCTTTGTTCTCTAAATATTGATTACAAATGAAACTTACATGCATTGGTTATATTAGATCTTGTTTTCATATCACGCAAGGCATTTTAACTGAACCATGGTATAGGTTATTCCATGTCAAGTCGATCAATTTTTTTCACATTTAAAAATGTCAAATTTCAAGATCGGAACTCCTCATGGGGCAAAATAAATTGTTACGAAATGTTTTTACAGCTGCAAAAATATTCAGAAGTTTTAAAATAATGGCTAATGGGGGAATACCCGTCACATGACTAGAAATATATACGTTGCCTTCAACAGAAATTTTTATATATATTTTTTTAAATGTATTTGTCCATGAGCATAATTCATTATTATTTTAAAAATATTGATAATAAGCGAGATGCGACGGTTATGTAAGTAGGTGAATGAAGTATTTCTATGGACAAATCAAATGTTTATATTTAAAATTAATTCTGTTTTGAGAAATTAATTAGGTCAAGGGTCCGTGGGAGTATGCTCTGAAATCATAATTTTGATTTGTAGTTCAATACGAAGAAAATGCGTAAGATACAAATTTGATAGTGCCACTTTAACTCTGAATATTACCTCCAATCCTGGGTCCTCCTTTCCTGACTTGAGAGTGACATCTGGAGCTTTTGTAGTAATGACTGGCATGGCTGTTCGTGGTTTGATTGGCCCACTCGATACTGGGGGCGTTGGCTTCTTGTAAGGACTGAGGTTTTGCTGTGGTTTGACTGTAAAGACAACAATACATGTTTTAACTGTTCTGATTAATTTTTCAAGTTCTCACCAAATACAATACCTAACCCATAGCATGGTTTGAAATTTACATTTTAATAAACAAAAACAACGCTATTCCATCTCTATGTACATGTACATTGGTAATTCTAACAAATATTACCGTATTCGACCATTTAAGCGCACATGCCCTATTACATGCAAACTCCCTTGTGTCATGGCTGCCAAGCAACGTGAACTTGCCCCCAAATCCCCCTGTTTTAGAAAATGAATGGTCCCTATAGTCTTAGTAAATCATGTGACATTAATATTGATTTTTTGGGGTTCATTTCTGGCGTTGTTTGTAGGAAATGTACGGTGGAGGCTGCTACAGCAAGCAGTTTTAAGACTGTTTTCACTGCTGATAAGATTGTTTTTGTGTTGATTAACAATGCTTACAAATGATTTATCATAGATACATGTAGTAGTTGTTGTGAGAATAAATTGGTGTTATTTTACCTCTCAGATTTTAGTTTTTTTTATCGTTGTAAAGTGCTATTCGAAACTGATGTGAGGAGGAAAGCAGAGATTTTTTTGACATCTACCTTGACATGTGTGCTTAAACAAATGACAAATACAGTAAAAAAAAATTGTTTACTGCTCTATGTGCTTAAACTGTCGAATATGTTAAGCAAACCACTGGAGGTCACTCACAAATTTTAACATTATTCAATTCTTTATTTACATATATTAGTTATTTAATAATCCCCAGCACAAAAATTAAAAATCAGCTATTGTGGGTCAAACCATGTACATGTACATGTATATATTAAAAACATTTTACCGTAAATCATTGAATACATCTGTCATCATATACATGTAATAGCAAATCAATTTCAGATATGAATGAATGGATGAATATGGCATAAAAAATACACACAGTACAAAATACTACAATAGCACAATGTTGATGAGTTATCTGCCCTTTTATTGAAGTCTACACATACATGTATTTGAAATGATATATTCCATAACCTTTTAAATTATATAATATATATTTTAATTTTAATTCTATTTAATATCAATGGTGAATCCTACTCTGACAGTCATTTTATTCCTTTATCTTTACATCATGAATTATTTTCTGGTACGCAATATTCCTTCCTTGCAATGGACTGCTCCTAAAGAAGTTTGTTTTATTTAACGATACCTCTAGAGCACGTTGATTGTATCTTATTATCGGCTATGGACGTCAATCATATGGTCATTCTGACATATGTTTAAAGGAAACCCACTGCTGCCACATAGGCTACTCTTTCAGATAAGCAGCAAGGGGTCTTTTATAATCACTGTCCCATAAACAGGAAAGCACATACCACGGCCTTTGATGAACCAGTTGTGGACCTTTGGTTGGAATGGAAAATAGCCCAAACGGCAAATGGGCCCACTGAGAAGGATCGATCCAACGACCGACCGGTTTATAACTCGGAATGCTTATGTGGTCTTGAACAAAGTGAAAAATTAGTTTGGCTCCTTTAAAGTTTATTAATAGTTTTAATACATATTTCTCACAATTGGTCATTTATTTTTATTTTTCAACCTACTGTAATTTAAGCAGTTGCTTGCAGTTTGGGCTAATTTCCATTCCAACCAGTGGTCCACAACTGGTTCATCAAGGGCTGTGATATGTGCTGTCCTGTCTGTCGGAAAGTGCGTATAAAAGACCCCTTGCTGCTTATCAGAAAAAGTAGCCTATGTGGTGGCAGCAGGCTTCCTCTAAATATGTCGGAATGATGATGTCCAATAGCCGATAGATGAAAATAAATGTCCTCTAGAGGCATCGTTAAATAAAACAAACTTTTCTTTTTTTCGTTCCTTGTTTTTGTTTTTTCAATTTAGTGTAATTTAAGCAGCTACATTAAATACATTTTCAAACTGATAATGACGCTTATAATAAAAACCATGAGTAACGACCTATTACACAGTTCTTGAGAACACACTATGAAAACCTAACATCTGATCAGAAACCTTGTCAAAACGTTAATGACAATACACCAAATTTGTGTACGTTCAGTTTTGCATGCAGCTTGTTACCGAGCAACCCAAGTCCAGATATTAAAAATTTGACAATCTACAGGTTTGTTTTCTTGGTCATGTTATGTTTTTTTGAGGCTTGTGTTAAACAAGTTTAATCAGGATGTCAGCTTAGGATGTTTCCAGTTGAAATTACATGGTGTGGGGCAAAATGCACATGTATTGTTTTTACGTTGGTCTTTGGTAAAAACACGGTCAATTTATGTGGGTGGTGGGTTGGCGAAAGAAATTATAAATTATAATTATCTTGGTACTGGGTCTGTAACCACCAGCAATAAATAAATTATGTGGTAGGGGGTAATTTTTGTATCAAATCCATGTGAACATTAACCTTGATATTTTATAAAAGTAGGTGGTGGGGAGAATTTTTGTTTTGTTTATATAGTTGATACCCTAAAAAATTAAAGGCATTCTGCCCCCCCCTTCCCCGTATAAATTTAACTGGAACAGCCCTTACTATCACTGTCATCACAGAAGATGAAAAGATTCCCACCATCATTTTATCAACAAATCCAAAAGAAGAATTCAGAGAGGTCTGGATGAAAAAAGAGAAAACATTTAGGAAAAGGGTCAATCACTGAATATGATGTGAATGTGATGGGAGGTCAAGAAGTTGAAATTGAATGTGATGGAGGTCAAGAAGTTGAAATTGAATGTGATGGAGGTCAAAAAGTTGAAATTGAATGTGATGGGAATTCAGAAAGTTGAGACTGAATGTGATGAAGGTCAACAGTTTGAAACTGCATGTGAAGGGAGGTCAAGAACTTGAATGTGATGGGAGATCATGAATTTGAAATTGAATGTGATGGGAGTTCAAGAACATGAAATTGAATGTG
This sequence comes from Symmetromphalus regularis, assembly GCA_032355785.1. Lineage (NCBI taxonomy): Eukaryota > Metazoa > Mollusca > Gastropoda > Neomphalida > Neomphalidae > Symmetromphalus > Symmetromphalus regularis. The sequence continues at coordinate 6,308 of JAULBS010155864.1, read as the reverse complement.
ATGGGAGGTCAAGAAGTTGAAACTGAATGTGATGGAGGTCAAGAACATGAAATTGAATGTGATGGGAAGTCAAGAATTTGAAATTGAAGGTGATGGAGGTCAAGAAGTTGAAACTGAATGTGATGGAGTTCAAGAACATGAAATTGAATGTGATGGAGATCAAGAATTTGAAATTGAATGTGATGGGAGATCAAGAATATGAAATTGAATGTGATGGGAGGTCAAGAATTTGAGATTGAATGTGATGGGAAGTCAAGAACATGAAATTGAATGTGATGGAAGGTCAAGAATTTGAAACTGAATGTGATGGGAGGTCAAGAACATGAAACTGAATGTGATAGAGGTCAAGAATTTGAAATTGAACGTGATGGGAGGTCATGTAATTGAAATTGAATGTGATGGGGGTCAAGAACTTGAAACTGAATGTGATGGGTGTCAAGAAGTTGAAATTGAATGTGATGGGAGGTCATAAACTTGAATGTGATGGGTCAAAATAAAATGTGATGAAGATCAAGAACTTGAAATTGAATGTAAAGGGAGTCTCAAAAAAGTAGAAATTTTAAATAAAAGAACATTCTGTCACATACATGTACATGCCAAAAGTGCCAGAAAAGTTTGGAAAATATTTTATTTCATTTAAAAAATTTCTATAAAGTATTTTAATAATTTCTTGTTGAACTGTTCTGGACTAGGGTTGCCCTGTGGGTGTTTGTTGCATACCTATGTGCTTAGGAGTAGGGGTTCCAGGTGGAACCGGACTAGGTGGCCCGGGCATGGAAAAGCTCCTTAGGGGACTTTCTGATTGGGAGATTTTTCCGATATAGACCTTAGAAGCTTCAGAGATGGAAGCACCAGACTGGGGCTCCCCGAATGGCAAACCGGACTGCTGGTGGAACTGGGTTGGAGATTCGCAAGTCTGGGAGTCTGCAAACAAGGTCTTACAGTTACCTCCCTTTCAATGATTAGTTATTTCCATTGACATTACTAGGTTAATATCCGTTCCACACAAATATGAAAAATAAAATATTTGTGAAATTGCAAACAAAAATTGTTTGCAAAAAACATAAAATTTTGCAGTCAATTATGGTTAGTTGTTAAACAGTTACTTCCCTTGTTAAAACTTTACTTCCCTTGTTAAACAGTTACTTTCCTTGTTAAGCAAAATTGTGGGTTAATGTTTGCAGCCACACCAAAACGAAATAAGTTTGAAATGATAAAAAACATTCCATTGCAAAACTGCTTCAGAAAGACCAATTATGAGTCATGCTTTGAAGAAAACAACTGGAAATGTTAGGAAAACACAGAACAGAAGACTATAGTTTGCATCACTGGAAATGGAACAACAAAACACCAGCATTTTTCAGCTGAAAAATAAGTGCCAAACGAACAAACAACTGCCTTTCAAACCTTTTGCAACATGATACACAAAAGTATTTCACTTCATAACTTTTTGAATTATATATGGTTGCTAAGGTAACAAAAATCATAACTGAAAAGCGCCAAAAAACCACATAAAAATAGTTTTTTTCCTCATAAAAAGTTAATATTCAGTGAATTTTCTTTAAATTTTGTATAAAAATTTGGTCTTTTGTTTAGTTTCCAAAACCATTTTCCTTTTTGTGTAGATGAAAAGTTATTGTTAAAAACGATGGTGTCAATCTGATGTGACGCGATGTCATGTAAATAGTCACCTCAAGCATTCATAACCACTGAATCCAACATCATACCCAACACATGCAAACATTACTGAGAAAATCTTATCACCTACTTGGCATACCGAACAATCTCAAAAGGAAAATAACTTGAAATGTCGGGGAAGGATGTTATTTATTTTTTTTCTTATTGGTTATCTTATTACTTGAGGAGGACTGAAACTGTTTTTTTATTTTTATTTTTTTTGTTTTTTTTAGCAGACACTTTAATAAGAACATGCATTTTTGTGCACTTCTGCATGGACACAATAATTTCATGACACATTAATTTCACAATTTACAGTATTTTATTTTGTTGGTTCCATCTTACTGAGATATTAATGAACTAGAACCATTTCTCTCTGAATATCTCAAAAACACTAAATAAAAAATTAATCTCTGTACCATCTCCAACCCAGATTGAGTGCTCCACAAGGTATACAACTTACACCAACCAGTGATCCACAACTGGTTTATCAAAGGTGGTGGTATGTGCTATTCTGTCTGTGGGATAGTGCATATGAAAGATCGCTTGATGATAACTTGCACGTGCCCCCCCCCCCCACCCCATGCCCCCCGATTCCCAGTTCCTATGGGTCTGATGTCTCCTATGAACAATAACCTCTGTCTGGGACAAACAGCTCAGAAAGTCAAGTTGTGTTCCAAGGAGATTGTGCTTGAACCGTAATTGGATATAGGCATGAAAATATGTAAAACCAACCCACCCTTCAGTAGCGGATCAGGGGGGTGGGGAGTGGGGATCCAGGGGGTCAGGTCCCCGCCATTGCTCCAAAAAAAATTGTTTTCCCTTTTAAAGAGTGGAAGGATGTGAAAATTAACCATTTTTTCTCCATTTCTATTCATTCATCACTTTTGGACCCACCTTTTCAGAAATCCACATTTGGACCCCCCTTCACAAATCCTGCCCTTGAAGTGTTCTGTGTAAAACTTGCAAAGATTAATCTCAGAACTGTTGTAGTTTATGTTATATCAATTAATTACATAGACTGTCTTTATTATGGGTCCGACAAAATACCGAAATGGACCACAATGTTATTCTGTAAACAATTTACAGAACATTTTCCAGAAGTTGTAATATCCCCTTCTTCGAGTCTTTTATATAATTTTTCTTTAATAAACAATATTAAGACTCGAAGAAGGGGATATTACAACTTCCGGAAAATATTCTGTAAATTGTTTACAGAATAAAATAGTGGTCCATTTAGGTGTTTTGTTGTTCCTTTTCTGTCTGTTTCGATCCTTTTCGGCCTTTCATCGGACTGCTTTATTACATTAGTTTAGGTAATCAATTAATACTTGTACAATAAGGACAAATAACTCATCAAAACAAATATAAACATGTAAGAAATTAAAGTTGTAACAATATTCCTCAAATTTCAGTTAATTTCAGACAACTGACAGTTTTGTGTTTCAGTTGTTAAGTTTAAAAGCAAAATTGGCCTTTATCAGACCAGTATGGTGAACTGATCTTTGGCAATCTTTTTCACCCTTTCTAGGTAATAACCCACAATGACCATGGTTCTGACTATGACTGTGTTACTGCTAGAATTTAGTTTTGGCTAGATACAGGCATGGTACTGACAGAAAATGGTTTTTGTGGAACAATGTCACCTCACATGATAAGAATAGCTTTTACATGAGGAGCGAGATGTAGCTCAAACGGTAGCATGTCTGCCTGTGAACTGGTCGCTTGTCGGGTCGATCCTTCTCATTGGACCCATTTGCAGTTTGCACTATTTTCCATTAAATATAATAAGTAAAAAACAAATTGTGTCAATGTAGGTACATTGTCACATTTTCCATTCCAGCTAGTTGTCCACAACAGGTTTATCAAAGGCTGTGGTATGTCTTGTCTGTGGGACGGTGCATATAAAAGACCCCTTGCTGCTTATCAGAAAGAGTAGCCTACATGGCGGCAGAGGGTTTCATCTAAATACATATGTCAGAATGACCATATGATTGACGTCCAACAGCCGATAAGATAAAAATCAATGTGCTCTAGAGGTATCATTAAATAAAATAAACTTTATTTTGTTTTCATTTTATTTTTTTAAATTATTATTATTATTTTTCCGCTTTTTGCAGAATTCCATGATTTTGTAGAGTACCATGCCTGTAGATATGACACTAGTCGTTCTGCTCAGTTTTGAGAAGGCGGAATGTTAGTGGGTGAAAATAAACAAGATACATGCCATAGCCTATTCTACTGGAATACGATTCCTCCAACACGTCGGCCTGTCCGTAGCTGCAGTTCCCTTCATCATCGTCTGAGCTTTGAAGACGTTTAGCTGGGGAGAGGAAGGAGTGACATGCACACAATCCACACAACACAAACAAGTAAACACAATTCTCAAACACAACGACAAACTCAACCTGTAGTTACACAACTTTAAACTAACTCTTATGTAATGTTTATAAAAATCCACAGTGATAAAAACACGTTCATAATATTAATTTACGTTTGGGCCGTAGGTCTTTATCAAAATCTGGAAGATATTTTACATATTACATTTTGGAGACAATTCATATGTACAATATGTACAGAACATACATAATTAACAGTGTCTGGATTTTAGATTTTTTAGCACTGAATAGGTAGATGTTTTAAAGATGGTTGTTGTACATGTATTTCTGGGGAGAGTAGGGAAATGATATTAGAGATCAAAAATACATGTTTAGTATGGCTGCATGTGACAGTGCATGAGAAAACCAGGAATATTGGTCACTTCTGACTATTTAAGGTTTTAAATTAATCTAAATGCAAGGAAATAGTAAAACAAAATGCAATAAACAGATTTCAAATATTTTTATCCATTAATGTTTTATAGAGGTTTAAGTAACACTGTAACTGAAAGCATGATTCTTCAGAAATCAGCCCTAAACATAAGTAGTTTTCACTATTCCGTGTTGGAATCGTAATTAGTAAAATAGCAAATAAATTATTTTAGAGAGTGAATTAGTGCTTAATATATTGGATTTGTGTAGAAGAAGACCTGCACAACCCGAAATGCATGTAATTTGAAAAACAAAAATATTAGAATTTTGTGACCTTGTTAAGCCGTCCCGTGAAAGTGTGTTTTGCGACATATGTCTGGTTTTCTCATGCAGTCATATATATATGAGTGTGTTACATTATTCAACCCCTCAAACAGTCTGTGGCAATCAGCTGTGGCAATCTGCAGTGCCGTGGTAATTGCTGCAGAGTTTTTTGCTGTAGACTAAATTATTATTATTTCCCAAGATGTATTTTTTCCTTAGCAAAGAGTTGAAAATGTGTGAACACTAAAAGTGCCGTAGAAAATGCCATGGACACTATTTTTACATGGCATTTATTTTGTCATGGACTTTTTCTTAATTTCAGAGGTCAACCAGTGGTCCACAACTGTTTTATAAAAGGCTGTGGTATGTGCTGTCCTGTCTGTGGGATGGTACATATAAAATACCCCTTGCTGCTTATCGGAAGGAGTAGCCTATATGGCAGCAGCGGGTTTCCTCTAAAGAGAGGTGAGAATGACCCAATGTATGACGTCCAATAGCCGATGATCAGATAAAAATCAATGTGCGCTAGAGGCGTCATTAAATAAAACAAACTTTACTTTATTTAGATTACAGAGGTTGCATTACTGTCAACATTATTTAATATCCAAATTACACAGGAAGGGAAAGGGGGTTGTACATGTATAAGCATTAATTTCATTTCATTATTAAAACACTGACTAAAATCACTAATCAGGGCACTTAGTAGTTTGAGAAGTTGCAGGGTACAACAGTGATGGTAGCTGGCGATCTTGGTATGCATAAAACAACATATTTTTTTACCAAAAATGAAAAGTAGGCAGTAGCGAAAGCTGTTAAAGGCGGCAATTTACCGCTTGTGACCGGGTACTCTGGAGGACACTGACACTTATTTGGGTGGTTGTTAAATTTGACACTGTTTAACACAAAGCACAGGTTGAGTTTGTTAAACGTTTCAACAAGAAGACCAAGATGAAAACAGTTAATGAATGATAAGTGAAAACACAATTCAGTTCGTATCTTGTACAGAACCGAACACATTGCAGGACACAATATTTCAAAAACTGAGTAACCTAAAGAAAGTTAGCCTTTAGGGGTGCAATGATATGCCGGTATATTGCAATACTTGCCGAGCACAATACGTACTTCGATGTGGTTTCGTGTATCGCGATATATCTACCTAATGAGTATCCATCAAATTCTTATAAATCCTATTACTATGACAGTAAATTATAAAAATAAAAGTTAAATTTAATTAAAATATAAATCAACTGTGTCTAAATTCTCTTTTTTCATCAGAAATTGGTACAGGTCTGTTTGCCCGAGATATTAGTAATTAGTATGATAGTATTAAAATATGACTATCCTATCACGTTTTGGAAATTAATCAAACTGTATTGCTGTATGTATTGCAATATGGGTTTGGTGTATCGCAATATATCGCAATATGGTTTTGGCCATATCGTTGTATCACAATATATCGCAATACGGTTTTGGCCATATCGTTGTATCACAATATATCGCAATACGGTTTTGGCCATATCGTTGTATCGCAATACGGTTTTGGCCATCTCGTTGTAT
>JAULBS010155853.1:0-11879 GCA_032355785.1 Symmetromphalus regularis | reverse complement strand
GTCGGTGTAAGTGGTATACACCTACCCACTGAGCCTTGCAAAGCACTCACTCTGGGTTGGAGCCGATACTGAGATTAGAAATCCCATGCCTTGACTGAGATTTGATCTCAGTATCTACCAACCTCGAGTCAGATAGCTTATCTACTGCACCATGGAGGCCAGTTGGCACTTACTTGCATCACTGAATGCCACAAATGGAGCTGCATCTGGTGCACAAAGGGTGTGTGTATGTTTCTGAAGCTATCCTACATTTATTTTGAAATCAAAAGACATCTCACATAAAATTTGTCCAGGAGAAAAACATTTCTTTAGCCCTTTTCTCCATTACCTGCTACCCCAACTTACACCCTTTTGGTTCTGAAGCAGTGATTTTCTTACAGACCACTCTGGAGCCAATATTAAAAGCTTGAATAAGAAATGGAAAAATTAGTAAGGAATTTAGTTTTTTTTTTTCAAATATGCAATTTCCCAAGACATAAAGACCTGTGTGAAAGGACCCAGTAACCCACATTGCAGACATTTTGAGAACATAAGGATTTTGTGATTGGTTACCAGTTAATGACAAACATTGAAAATATAATGATATACATGAGTTCTCTTATAGTATCTCAACCAAAATGACATTATCGAAAAATTATTTTTATGCACTTTTGTATTTCTCTAATATGAGTGTCTTTATGAAGATAGTGTTTGCTTTAATAAATCCAATGTGATTTACCAGGTATTACGGTCCAAAAATGTAAAAAAAATGTTGGTTGTCTGGTTCTTGCAATGAGGTCTTCATATTTAAGTTTAAAATAATTGCTTTTAAGCCAATAAAATACGCAGCTGAAGGATGGAAATGGAAACAATTATAATTTTCTGCATGTCAAAGGTCATAACAAATTTCGTTTTTAATCCTTCTGGCAACAAGGGATTCTTCATCAGAAATTTAAAATATTAAATACAAAACCTGTGTAGCTGAATGTATTATGTCATTGTTCTAATTGTCAGCTTTTTACTAGATATGTTCATCTAAAGCAATCCACTTCTGGGCATCTCACTTTGAAGTACCACTTTCAAAGATAAATTATCAGGTTTTTTTTTGGTTCCTAAGAAATAAATAGGTTATAATCACAATATACATGGGTGTAAATCCTGGAAAGTGGGGGGAGAGGCAGTGGGAACACATCTCCCCACATTTTGAATGCCTATGTAATTACCCTTCCTCCACTTTTTGCTTTGAAAAATTGAAATAAAATGCCTAAATAATAATCTTTTCAGTATTTCTCTTTATGATATTATTGTAACACTTAGCCATGTGGTCTTAGTGAAAATATACCGAAGTACACAGGGGGTCTATTATAGATTTAAGGTTTTAGCCAGAAAAGGCATTTCAAAAACCTTGGACTTTCAAAAAACAATTGGAGGGGGGCAAGATTCTACACCCACCCCAGCTCCTCACCCACAGGAAGCGATTGTCACCCATGACAATAGAGCCACCAAATTCAATACAGCTGACAAGGACATAACAGATGTTTTAAATTACTGCTTTTATTGCAAACTGAAGAGGCATTTTACAAAAGTTGCTAAATCCAAAATGTTGGTAAATTGAGATAATCTGTTCTTCTGATCTTGTTGAGATCTGATATACATGTACGCCATAACATTATATTAATATACAGTTCCTGCAGACATCCAAGAATCAAGTTTCAAAACTTTTTCAAGACCTTTCCATGACATTTCTAAACATTTATTGACCTTTACGCACACAAATCTGTAAAAATGTTCAGATGTATCACACGTTAAAACTGAAATCTGGAAACACTGAATGTTTTACATGTATAAAAATACATGGTTTTTATTCTTTAGGGAGGAAAACATCACAGATTTTCAATGGTGAAAAAACAAAAAGGTTTTCAGGGTCACAATGCATCACAAGAAGTGATCGCTTCCACTCTGATAAGTATGACTGAACAAATTGTGGCTGATGTAGAAATTTCAAAACTGTTTCATGACTTTCAGTTTTAACAAAAATTTGAAAACTTTCCAAGGATCTTGAAATATATTAAAAATCTTTTCCAGGTTTTTAATGACCGCGGGAACCCTGTCAATATAAGGTACTTAATCCATTTGGGATAAACATTTTGAATATAACCTCGCACAGTACAGGAAACAATTCTATTTTTTAAATCTCCATTTACGCAAATATCGTATACACAAATATATTCGCGGCTAAAAAAAATTGCTATCAGGCTTTATTTTACATTGTTGCAAGGAATTATTTTTGCGACCGCCACTTCCAGTAATAACAAAAAGAATAAAAAGAGCAACATATACCAAACTCCTTTCATTTAGTATTTACTGTTTCTTTTATGCTTTCTCAGCATTCTATCCATGTGTCATACGTATTTCCGATAAGACATCGATTGAACACACTCATGATGCTAAGACAAATAGTCTTTAATGATAGTACCCACAACATTCCGTTCAGATTAACTAAGAATATAATTCACAATTATTGCTGAATAATCACATATAATCTTTGTAAAAACAAACAAAACTGAAATCCACGTTAGTAAGAAATGTCGCTTTCCATGTGACCTAGCCAGTAACTTGGTGCTAAATATATGGTACAGTGTTCACAGCCAAACCGGAAATAAGTTCGCGGCACTATCAGCAAGTTCATGATTTTCATGGTATATTTTATTCGCGAAATATTTTGTGTGTACGGTATTGCATTGAGTGTTTTGTCAAATATTTCTTCAGTTAACAATGAAAAGATTACAACTGATATTTCTGTCTCTGCTCACATTTTAGCTTATTTACAATATCTACAAGTTTGTAGATTCTTACTACAGAACTGGGTTTAGCATAAAGAATGCAATTGCCAAAAAAAAAAAATACAAGATTCACCATTTTTCTTCAAATGCTAATAATAACAAAATAGTAAATTTCTGCAACAAAACATTTCCCGATGAATAAGAATAAGGAGTACAATTTGTCACTGGTATATTGTGGATAACCAAACCCATTAAAGTGGCAACTCGTATTAAACAGCCACTTGTGTTAAAAGGACAGTTATTTCTTTCAGATCCATGTTTCAAACCACAGTCTTCAGCTTGAGAGTTCGACATTCTACCACTGGACCGAGGCTCACTCCTTTATAATCAGCTAAACGGATAAAACAACCTATATTAAGCAGCCACCTGTTTTAAATGGACATCTCCTCCATAATCAACTAAACATTAACCATTATTTTCTCCATAATCAGCTAATTGAGTAAAAAATAACCTGTATTAAGCAGCCACCTGTTTAAAATGGTCACCATTATTTTCTCCATAATCAGTTAATTGACTAAAAATAACCTGTATTAAGCAGCCACCTGTTTAAAATGGTCACCATTATTTTCTCCATAAACAGCTGAGTAAAAAATAACCTGTATTAAGCAGCCACCTGTTTAAAATGGTCACCATTATTTTCTCCATAAAACAGCAAATTGAGTAAAACATAACCTGTATTAAGCAGTCACCTGTCTAATGAGGTTGTATTTTATTACTATTTCAATTGGCTGCTTAAAACAGGTTCGACAGTTTCCTCCAAAATCAGTTCAATAAGTAAAACAACCTGTATTAACCAGTCACCTGTCTAATGAGGTTGTATTTTATTACCATTTCAGTTGGCTGCTTAAAACAGGTTTTACAGTTTTGTCCCAAATTAGCCGAATTAGTAAAATACACTGAACAACAAAAGAAATGCAAATTGAATTAGCAATGTTTGACTGAATAAAGGTTAACCACATTTTGACATTGGCTGTTCAGATTACTGGAGGCATGTACAGAGATTTGAGAAACATTTGTTCATTGAACGATTATCATGACTCAATTTTTCATCCGATTTCATTAAACTGGATCTGAACAAATATTTGCATTTCTTTTGCTCTTCAGTATATAACCTACATTAAGCAACCAGTTGTCTTACAGAGTTCTTGCACATTTTTCTAAACAAAAACATAAAAACGTTTCAGAATTTCTAAGTAGGTTTTTGCAATTTTCAAAGATATCTTTTTTCATCAAAACAGCCAGTCATCGACAGGTTTTTAGGTTGTCAGATAAATAAACCCCCAGTTCTTTCAGTATCCACAGTGTACCAGCAAGCCTTATTATATCAGTCTGAGTCACAAAGCTGCCGTTCTAACCAATTTTGCTTAAATGTGCTGCTGCCCCAGCCATGGTGGGGTGTGGTCCAATCTTTGTCAAATCTGATTTCACGTGATGGCTGGAACAAAAAACGAAATCTGTTAATTAAAAAATAGCAACGTAGAGAAGGATTTTCTGATTGATGACACCCCAGCATATTGTTTATTCAGCGGCTATTAGGTTTCAACCATATTGTTTGTTACTCATAGTTACGAAGCTTTATACTTATTTTGACTCCTCTAAACATTTAACCTCCAAATGAGTTACAGGCTATTTTGACTCCTCTAAACATTTAACCTCCAAATGAGTTAGACTATTTTGACTCCTCTAAACATTTAACCTCCAAATGAGTTACAGACTATTTTGAAACCTCTAAACATTTAACCTCCAAATGAGTTACAGACTATTTTTACACCTCTAAACATTTAACCTCCAAATGAGTTACAGACTATTTCGACACCTCTAAATATTTAACCTCTAAATGAGTTACAAGGCTCTATGCTTATTTCAACGCCTCTAAACATTTTACTTCTAAATAGGTTACCAGACACAATCCTAATTTTGATGTCTCTAAATGTTTAACCTCTAAATGAGTTACAGGCTCTGTGTTCATTTTGATGCCTTTAAAAAACTATGCTCACCCATCGCCTGCTATTTTTTCATCTTTCACCCCTACCAGCCCCATGTCGGCAAACACTTTGATAGCCGTCATGGCTGCGGCATCCCGCGATGCTTCCGGTGTCACGCCGGTGCCGTGCAGAACCTGCGGTGGGTTCGTCTGTAGAGATACCCGACTTAAATGTTCATTTGTTGTATTCTGAAAATAATAAAATAAAAGGCTTGGTCTAATAATAATAATAATATAGAAAACCTACAACTATAGCAATTAAGAATTGTTTTAAATCGCCTTAGGGACTAGTTTCCAAAAAAAGTAAAGTTTGTTTTATTTAACTGTGCCTCTAGAGCACACTGATTTTTAACTTATCATTGGCAATTGGACATCAATCATATTGTCATTCTGACATATTTATTTAGGCTACTCTTTCTGATAAGCATCAAGGGGTCTTTTACATGCACTGTCCTACAGACAGGACAGCACATACCATGGCCTTTGATGAACCAGTTATGGACCACTGGTTGGAATAGAAAATAAGAAGAAATTTTTTTACAGGCCAGGGGACTAGCGTAATTTAAATATCACTGATCCCAATGATGTTTAACCTCGTGGGTTAAAACTACTGTTACCTTATGGGTAATTAATTTAATGTTACCTTTCCTGCATAATCTTCAAACTGTACCTCAATTTGGTGTCTTGACGCCAGTTCGTGCAGCTGCTGTTCTGGACGCATCACCGGTACTCCTATTAAAAAAGGAAATGTTATTTTATTATCAAAATGCATTCCCACGGCTCTAACTGGAAAATTTTGAAATGTTTTCAAAGAAATTTGCAATATTTACTTTCACTTTAAAACCACCAAGCTAGGTTAAAATAATAAAATGTTAATACTACTTGTACACATTTTCTAATCAATTTATTTATTTAACGACTCCTCCCATCCCTCTAGCACAAAAGTAAAAAAAAAAAGAAGTAGTGTTTGTTTTAACGACGCCTCTAGAGCACATTGATTTTTATCTGATCATCGGCTATTGGACGTCAATCATATGGTCATTCTGATATGTATTGAGAGGAAACCCGCTGCAGTAGTGACTTTGTATTCTAGTCTATTCGGAAAGCAAGGCTGATGCACTGATACCACATGCATTTACATGTAGAGAACATAAAAAGCAAGGAATTTTTTACATTGTGTTTTTATAATTTTTTTAGCTTTTTCTGGAATTGTGCAATTTTGCGGGAAAGTACGATGCCTGTAAAACACAGTAGACTTACCAGTTCCCATTGCTGACTGTGGAATAAGCAATAGACCTGGTACTAGCTGTCGACCCGTCTTCATATTTATACCTCCCAGTGCTGTGAATACAATAAATATAACATGAACGTCAAATAAACAAATCATGACTACGTGGATTTGAAATATTTATATACAATTTATTATCATTAACACAAATAATAGTAGAATAATATTTGTAAAACAGTGATTAATCCAAACAAACACTGTTTTGTGATCTCTCAGTTTGTCAATATGACATATATTTCAGATATAATGACATGTTATTTATAAAAATTATTATTCAAAGTATCCGCTTTCTGATATCATTTATAAAAAAAAAATGCCAAAATCAAACTTCATTATAAAATACCTACCCCCATTATCTGTGCTATTGTCGACAAATGTCACTTTCTTGTCACCAGTTCCGACCTAAAACAAAACGCAATAGCAAAACTTTAATGAAATTAGTAAGTCGTAAAATTAATATCGAGATCTGCTATAGACGAAAATACTAAATGTTATGTGTAGCTTATTAATTTTTAACCTACCTCTCCCCCAACAGCCAATCTTTAGTAAATAATGCATTTTTATTAATGAAAAAAAGTGTGTCTCTTGAGCACATTGATTTTTATCTTATATCAGCTTTTGGACGTCAATCATCTAGAAGAAACCTGCTGCCACCACATAGGTTACTCTTTCCGATAATCAGCCAGGGGTCTTTTATATGCACCATCCCACAGACAGGACAGTACATACCATGGCCTTTGATGAACCAGTTGTGGATCACTGATAGGAAGGGAAAAATAGCTCAAACTGCAAAATGGGTCCACTGAGAAGGATCGATCCGACAACCGATCGGTTCACAGGCGGCCATTTTATTAATGTGTCTCGCATTTACAAAAAATGTGCCATATAATGGGTGTTGTTGATAAATAATTCATTCATCTATGTAAGTGTAGCTGTCACATTTTTCACAATAATTTCGTACTCTTCCTAATTTACCGCTTTCATTAAATTCATGATTTAAATTATGCAGATTTCATGCAGACTTCCAAGAATCAAATTTCAAAAAGTTTCCATGACATTTCAAAAACATTTAATGATCTTTTCACACACAAATCTGTAAAAAAATATACAGATGTATCACACTGCCGTGAGCTAAAATTGTAATCTGGAAAAAACTGAATTTTCTACCTGCATAAAAAGACAGGGTTTATACTCTTTAGGAAGCCAAAAAAATCAAAACTTCCAATGGTGAAAAACAGTTTTCAGGGACTCAATGTATCACAAGAAAATCAATGGCATTCTGAAAAGCATGATCGAAAAAATCTTAGCTCATGCAAAAAACTTTTCAATTACTTTTCCGTTTTAACCAAAATTTCGAATCTTTTCAAGGCCCTTGAAAAGTATTTTGGAAATTTCAAAACTTTTCCAGGTTCTTAAAGGCATATTGCCACGGAATTTAAGGGGCTTTGTGGTTTAAATATTGATTACGTATGAAACTTACATGCATTTGTTATAATACTAGATCTCGTTTTCATATCATGTAAGACATTTTAACTGAACCATGGTATAGGGTTGAGTCGATCAATTTTTCTCACATTTAGAAATTTCAACCTCGGAAATCCTCTTTGGGCAAAATAAATTGGTACGAAATGTTTTTACAGCTGCAAAAGTATTCAGAAGTTTTAAAATAATGGCTAATGTGAAAATCCTGTTATTTTATTCCGATGTATTTGTCCATTAGCATAATTGATTATTATTGTTTAAATATTGATAACAAATGAGATGTGGTGGTTATGTAAGTAGTTGAATGAAGTATTTATATGGACAAATCAAACGTTTATATTTAAAATTAATTCTTTGTTTGGAAATTAATTAGGTCAGGGTCAGTGTGACCATGCTAACCCTGAATATGAAAATCTATAAACTTGGCAATAACTAATGACAAAATTTATAAATTAATGACCGGTTCTCTTCAAAATGTTCCAACTTACGTCAGGACTAGTACTAGTCTTGATGGCAGACTTGGCTGGCTGCGGCGACGGTCGGTTGAATCCGAGGAGATGCAACATCGCCTCCGCAGCGTTACGTTTAGCCAGTTTCTTGTTAGGTCCCACACCTGTACACGTCTTCTCATCCACCTGAACCTAAAATTAGAACAAATATTTAAAGGTGCATTGTTATAGTTACATGTGTAAAATTTTGCTAGTTTCACATTATGATTATATTACCAGGGATGAAAATAACAATTGTGAAAAAAGTCTGAAAAAGTAAGTGTAAAGATATATTCATGTGTCAAGTGAGCGAAAATCACAATTCCTTACAAAAATAATTCAATATAGATGGCGCTTTATTACACTTCGGAACACTTCAGTATTCACCGATAGTTCCGAGTTATTATTCAGTAAATACAGTATAGGTAGTGCTTTGAAAAACAAGCCTTTTCACGAAAGATACGTAGCCATTTCACTGGTCCCAAACGTTCTCATTAGGTTTAGCATGAAGCGCATCGAAAAGTAGTCTACCTTTTTGTCGGAATTCGGCAAATCTGTGGAGAATTCTCATCCCTGTATCATTGAATAAATGAAAATTAATCAACCTACCAAATAATGGACCAATTAACCCCACGTTATCAAACAGGGTTCCTACACTTTTAACAGAACACATTTCCATTACTTTCCAGGACCTTTAACCACCCTTTTCCAATTGAACCTTACATACTCTTGTTCTACAGCCAGGCCTCGTGGAATTTACTTTTCCCAGGCATTTTTGTAACCAATTCAATCCCCTTTGAAGTTTGAATCAAACAATTAAAATGATTTGAATTTGCCTCCAGCTAAGAAAATAACAATGGCGGACAGGCTTACTAAAACGTTATAACTGATTGGCTGATTTGTGCAGTTCTTGTAAGACAGGAAATTGTGCTCACTGTTAAAATCTCGGAAGACACTGACCATATTTTTCCACAACTTTCCAATATTTTAAAATAAAATTCCACTTTTGCAGGACATTCAAGTGCCTGGATTTCCAGGTTTTCCATAACTGCGTAAGAACCCTGATCAAAGTATATTGCATTCTTAGATTATAATTGAGTGCAACCATACTATGCTTACCCAGGATGAATAACACCTCAAAGGTATTTGAATCAATCACCTGAGGAGCTGTGGTGATAGGATCGAATCCCCTCTGTGGAAATGTTATCCAATCATGTGTTTTTTACTTTCCCAACAAGTGGTCCATGACTGGCATATCAAAGGCTGTCACATATTCTGTCTATGGGAAAATGCACATACAAATTCCTTCCTACTAATGAAAACATATAGCTGGCATCCTCAGATGAATACTTGTCAAAATTACCAAACACTAATAGCCAAAGATTAATAAATTAATGTGCTATAGTGGTGTCATTAAACACGATACAATCTATACCTGGATAACAAATTCTCGTCTTCGTGGCAGACCCCGCTCAGCGACCAGAGAATATACCGGTTCCTTCTTCTTGTGTGCCTGCATGATCTGTATGAGCAAACTTATCGGGTTCATCCCAAGCCCAAAATTTGAATCAGTCTTTTGGTTCTGTTAAAAATAAAAATAAACCTAATGAAGGAATATTAATAAACATGGATAGCAAAGAAACATCTGTAGCGTGTCAGCCTGTGAAGTGGTCGGTCGTCGGATCAATCCTTCTCAGTGGACCCATTTGCAGTTTGGGCTATTTTCCATTTCATTTTATTAACTTTACAAGACATAAATACACTAACAACATATTCCAAGATTTGTGATCAATTGAAAATGGTCATGGCAGAACTGAAAATAATATTTTTGCTCTGTCTCTCAAAATATCCATGTTACAATTCATTTTTGCTGTATGACCCCCAATAGCCGATGTTTATTTTTTGTGCTGGAGGAGGGGGGGTCGTTAATCAAACAAACCATTATTGCTGGATATTAATATACAAACAAATAATTTTTGCTGGATATTAAAGAGAATATACTATTTAATATATACCATTTAAAATGTATGTTCAAACAATACCCGTGTTCATAAGTGGTAAACAGCAAAATTTAGGAGTGTTGTTAAATTTTACTCGCCTGATTTTGGGCTCCTTCTGTTGAGTTGTTCAAGCTACCATCTGACCCGGTCACCTGCTGTTGTAGAATTAAGGAGTCTGAGAGCTGAAACATCAAAATGATTTTATAAAAGGACAGAAAAACTAATTTTTTGGAGGCAGAAAGAGTTAAGAGATTTGGTGTCTCTTTATCCTTGGATTAAATGACACTACCTCCTTCCCTCCTACAGTATTCGTTAGAGGTCTCTTGTTGAGACAAAGTAATAAGCTAACAGTAGCGCATCCAGGAAATCCATTTACCTAAAGAATCCTTTTTAACATTATTTTTATATTTTTTTTTATATTATATTTGTAATTTGAAAAAAAATAGCAAAATTTAGCGGGCCCCGCAACTGGCTAATATTTTAATGTTGTAACCACAAAATAAAGAAATTAATGCAATCATGATATTAAGGTTAAAACATGAATCTGTGTAATTCTGGACCCCCCTCTGGATCCGCAACTGAGCATTAGTTTCTATCTCTGCCTAATTCCTTTCTTCATTTCACCGTTTCAGAACACAAACCTTCACTAGATTGCGGTTCTTTCTCTTGTTGTTCACCGTGGCCTTGACCTTGGGTTTCGTCATGGAGATAGACAGTTGAGGAAGTTTCTTAAGTTCCTCCAGCATCATCTCGGCGGCGCGCTTCTTCGACACCTTCTTACTGTTCCCCTCCGCCTCCGTAGTGAACTCACCCACTGTGCACTTGGTCACAAAAACTTTCATATGAGGAGGACCCGACTCTTTAGTGACCTGCGAAATAAAAGCACAATCAATATTTTGAAAGTATGGACCCATTAACAGACCTGCCTACCCGTAAAACGCCCTTTCAGAAACCTAGGACCCATAAACATGATTTCTCAGGAAATCTAAGAGTTCTGTCAGGAATATATCACACGTGACAATTGAAATGATACAACTTTAGCAATAATTGTTTTCTTTTCTTTTTTTATAAATAAAATAAATCTGGTGACGCTGTCCGCTATCGGAAAGTTTTACTACATCGCCATGTCGTAGTTTGAGGTGTCTGTCTGGAAATATTACGAGAGAACAGAAATGTAGGGGTAGCAAGACAATGGAGAAAAGAGCCAAAAACGGTTTCTCACCCAGTTTTATGTGGAATTTCCATGTGGAGTTTTACATGGACTCTGCCACATATAGGACAACATATACCACCTGTTACACCGGTTGTTGACCACTAACAGGAAAAAGAAAAAAAGGTGACCACAGAAACCAAGAAAGCAATTTGTTTAATAAATACCTCAAACTCAACTGGCATGCTGCGTTTGAGAGCAATCTCGTGAACCAGACTGATTTCAGACTTGAGTTCGTCATCTTCGTTCTGTCCTTAAAATGAAAAATAACAAACACAATTACTCCCAGTTATTCAGCAGTTTAAAAATGTGTTCAGATCTTTATTCAAAACATGCAGTGGACTACCATGAATTATCAACTAATTTCCATATCAAATTGAAAAATTACAGAGGTATTCGGTAGTCTGGACAATCTATTGTTACAACAGTTAAAAAGTAAAGTTGACCTTAAGGTCGCATGGCCTCACTGCGATGTCTTGCAGAGTCACCATGGCACCATTCCGCCCCTACGATATGTCAGCGGTGAGTAAAAAGTTTGTTTTATTTAACAATGCCTCTAGAGCACATTGATTTTTATCTTATCATCGGCTATTGGACGTCAATCA
>JAULBS010155842.1:0-11879 GCA_032355785.1 Symmetromphalus regularis | reverse complement strand
CCCCCCCCCCCCCCCCCCCGCACGACATGGAATGTCACACTATACAAATGAAACCATGAGATGTGTATGCTATTTTCTAGAGTAAAAAAAGTGAAATTCTCATGGGAGCAACTGCCACCTGCCCCCCGGGGGGTACGGTCCTGGAAACTCATCATCAATAGCTGTATTACAAACATCACGTATTATATTCTGTCTCTCGTTATTCAACCATCTACCAATTTCTAAGGATTGGCAATGTAAGTTCTAAATTTCCATAGTATTCTAGCACCCTTTGTTAACCATCTAATGTTTTTCAAATTTAAAATCGTACTTAAATATTTTGTAGTTAATGCCTTTAGCTGAATCACCATTCCATTTTTGTAAATATTGATCACATAGTATTTATTTAACAGAATGGAGCCGGATGTAGCTCAAACGGTAGAGTGTCTGCCTGTGAACCGGTCGGTAGTCGGATCGATCCTTCACAGAGGACCGATTTGCTGTTTAGGCTATTTTCCGTTCCAACCAGTGATCCACAACGGGTTCAGCAAAGGCCGTGGTATGTGCTGTCTATGGGACGGTACATATAAAAGACCACATGAAGTTTTACGGAAAGTGTAGCCTATGTGGCGGCAGACTGTTTCCTCAAAATACATGTTAGAATGACCATATGATTGACGTCCAATAGCCGATGATAATATAAAAATCAATGTGCTCTAGAGACATCGTTAAATAAAATAAACTTTCCTTTCCTTTGTTTAATAGCAAGTTCTAACCACCTCACATTCACCTATGAACACGAAAGTATTACACAAACCACACTCGTTTAATATTCTTTTAATAAAAAGATAACCAAGAAACTGGCAAAGACTTTGTATTGAACTTATAATACGTCAACTGTATAATATACCAGACAATTTAGATGTATTACAATTAAATGAATAGTCCCACGAAATTTAAGGGGCTTTGTGGACTAAATATTGATTACGAATGAAACTTACATGCGTTTGTTATACTAGATATCGTTTTTAGATCACGCAAGACTTTTAACTGAAATATGGTATAGGGAATTCCATGTCGGGTCAATCGATTTTTTTCCACATTTAAAAATTTCAAATTTCAAGATCGGAACTCCTCGTAGGGCGAAATAAATTGGTACCAAATGTTTTTGCAGTTACAAAAATATTCAGAAGTTTTAAAATATATACGTCACACCTTCAACGGGGAAAAAAAACGTTATTTGTTTTTCGATTGATTTGTCCGTGAGCATAATTCATTATTATTTTTAAAATATTGATAATAAGCGAGATGCGGTGGTTATGTAAGTATTTGAATGAAGTATTTCTATGGAGAAATTAAATGTTTATATTTAAAATTAATTCTTTGTTTAAAAATTAATTAGGTCAAGGGTCCATGGGAGTAAGCGTTTAAAATAAAATCTTGTGTTTGTTTCAGAAATCAAAGACAGATGCCAACAACTTTGACAAAGACTTCACATCAGAGGAGCCCGTGCTGACTCCAATGGATCCTTCGATACTTAAATCAATAAACCAAGAAGAGTTCCATGGATTCTCGTTCATGAACCCGGACTATGGAAAACTGGACTTAGAATCGGCCGCGGCGCACTGATCTTGACACACTAGACAATCTCAGTGTATATTCCATGTTAACTCTTTCACTGCTATCGGCATCCGTGTCAGGATGATATCAATTGGCCACCACATGTAGAAAAAATAAAACCACCAAAAAAAAAAAGTTGATATGGTTTTCCGTGTTGACAGAAAATTGACGGGTGCTCCAAAAGCAGAATGGAATACTCACTTCTACTAAGTCTGTGTACCAAAGTGTCCCTATTCTGTCATCTGTTTCTCCTGTGATTGGAAAACATCGTTGCAAAGTTCTCGAGAGAAAAATCTGTCTAACGACGTTTTTTTTTCTCCCATGAGCTTTGCAGTGCGGTCAACAAAAAAGGAGTTAAATATCGTCTGACGAAAGTTAAAACCACAAGAAAAAGCGAAACGTCAACGACAAAGGAGATCTATACGGTGATAGATTAAAGCGATGCTCAACGCTCACTGAGTCTGTGGAAGATGGAAAGTAACCGGTTCGCATGGTCGGTTGTGCCAGATCTATTGTGATAGCTTGTATATATATTATACAACCATATGGCTGGGTGAGTTCGTGATAGCCGTACTGTTCGATCAGTCAGGTTTCTGCTCTTGAACTGCTGTGTCTGTAGGAAACAGTCCCATCTAGTGTTGCTGATAGAGCTGGTCTTCTTGATATGCAGTTACCGCGGCGACAAACTCGACAGCAGTTTGGTCCATTACAAAATGTCTGATAATATATTATTTATAGTGTTAACTTTGTAGGAATCATAAAACACATTGTATTACAACAGGTGAGCTTTTGAAAGTGTGTAATGTATTAATAGCATCGGAGGGGTTAAACCCACTTAAGTGCAAAAAAACCACAACTTCGTTATGGCTAGAATAGAAGGGAGATAACTCCTGCATAATATATTGACGATGGCACCACATTACGAGTGGGTTTGACCCTGTTTGTTGCTATATGTAGGTATAACATAGCTACTTGTTTAAAATATTTTTGGTGCATACTAACTTCAGCTGATCAGTTATAGGGTTAACTAGTGTTGACCATTTTAGGGTTAACTACATTTGATCTGATGAGAAATTTGCACAAAGGGAAGGTATATTTTTAATACATGTACACTGTTTGTTTTGTGATTCACAATTTAGATTTTAGCTATAAAAATAAATGTTGATTTTTGTATGCGTAAAACACTATTACACTAACTAACAAAAACAAAAGCTTTTATCCAGGAATTAAAAATACTACAATATATTCTATTCTACTGTAGCTGTGTTAATTCATATTTTACAAAGTAAAAACAAAGAAAAAAGGCAGAATTAAGAGAAAAGAATGTATTTGTCATACAATTTATGTGATACATGTTTGCTAATCATTATATCATGTCATTTTAAATCTCAAGTATCATGAATATTATTTTTTAAAAATAAATAATTATAATGAGTTTTAGATATTATTTTGTCTCTATCAGGGGTTCAAAATTCACAAGGACTGATTGATGTCCATGTCAAATGAAATTTTCATGTCAAGTAAATAAATTAAATATATATGACCAATGGTAGAGGTATATGAGATTTTTCGTTGCAGACCATTGCCTTTATATTTTATTATTAACATTTTGAAACTCTGTCCAAATTATCGGCTGTTTTAATAATCTACACTAGTCAAGGTGTTTTTAAACAATCAAGACCCATTTTACTGGTGATTTACTTTTTAAAAAAACAATGTGCAATATCAGATACATAAAAAAATTGTTATTTTTTATGTATAAAATCTTTTAATATATTTATGTTTTAAAATAATGAGGACAGAGTTTAAACTTGTTTTTTATTGATGTAATCACAAATGTGTAATGGAGCCTGGGAATGTGGTACCAATGACCCATGACAATTGTGTTTTAATGTTAGAAATTTGCTGATTGGTTATCATCTATAAATTATTCATGTTACCTGGGTTACAGGAGTTCACGACCTTGGGATACATGGTTCTATCTTGTATGTAAAACCTATTACTGTATATTCCCTATTTAATGCCCCCAGGGGTGCTACATTTTGTGAATTTGAAGTTCATTGGGTTCACGATAGTTTGAAATCGTGTTTTTAGGTTTAATATTTTGTGCAATACAGATTTATCATTACTAGTGTGTGCATTCATTATACAATGTATACTTTGGATACTATAACATGATCATGAATTGATGCTTGGGTAAGTCATTTTTATTTGGTGGAGGGTGGGTGGGGATGGTGTGTGCTAATTAGGGAGGGGGGTTAAATAGGGAATATATGGAGAGTTAGAACTTTGTAATTTAGGGTCATGAGTTTTCATCTGGTGCATTAGGATTTGACTTGTTGAGATGGAAAGTGCTATTAAATAAATTATTGCTTCATGGTAAAGTTTATAGTTCTAATATGTTGAACAGACTTTTTATTTTGTGCAATTTTAGATTTTTATAAATCATTTTAACATTTGTGAGGATTCATAATGGATTGGCATAATAATTATATTAAGACTTATTTTTTAATCTTGGTCTTTTGGCGGGGCAGAATGTAGCTCGAACGGTAGAGTGTCCACCTGTGAACCGGTCATTCGTTGAATCGATCCTTCTCAATGGACCCATTTGCAGTTTCGGCTATTTTCCGCTCCAACCAGTGGTCAACAAATGATCCATCAAAGGCCTTGGTATGTGCTGCCCTGTTTGTGGGACTGGGCATATAAAAGACCCTTTGCTGCTTATCGGAAAGAGTAGCCTATGTGGCGGCAGTGAATTTCCTCTAAAATACGTCAGAATGACCATATGATTGATGTCCAATAGCCAATGATAAGTTAAAAATCAATGTGCTCCAGAGGCGTCGTTAAATAAAACAAACTTTACTTTGGTCTTTTGGCTGTATGATATATTGGTCAGTTAACCCTTTTACTGCTACGGTCACAAATTTGAGACAGCAGCACTTGCTGTGTTCGAGGTTAAAAAAAAGAGGGTCAAGTGTATGTATTGGTTCAAATATTTCTCTCATGATAAATACAGATTAGTATACTGATCAAACTTTGTTATGTGTCCTAAGAGATCAGAATTATTATTTTTTATGCTACCATCCAAAGAGAAAGATGCCTGTTAAATTTCAAAATGAATAAGAAGAAAAAATAAGAAGAAAAAATAAATAACAAAATTAACAAGAAATAAAACAAGATCCTCAGCAGTTAAAGGGTTAAAACCAACATATTTTGCACTTTTGTCATCTGCAATATTTATTGAAATTTTTACCACTGAATATTGACTGTTTATACTGATAGACTAAATATTTACAATAACAGTGTTTTAAATTATATAACTATCAAAAGCACAATGGACTGTATTTTAAATATAGACAATTTATACAATAGTATTTAATTTAAAAAAAAGCCAGAATTATTTAAAAATCTAAATAATTTTGTTCATTAAAGATTTAGGCATGACATTCAAAAGAATTCTACTGTTGGTTTAATTTTCAAAACATACCTCTTATCATGTACTAGTAACCCGAGATATAATTAATGTTAAAAAGTGTCACTAAATTTCGTTCAAACCTTTCAAAGTTAAAAATACCTAATTTTACATCGATTTACCCTGAAGTTTCATTTATTCATCATTTCTGTAAGTTCATTTTAGAATCTAATTATAATCCTTGTATAGCTTTCCCAGTGTGTACATTTCTCCAATTTCTTTTGTTCATGAGACCTTGTCTTCAACATTCCATTTGTCTAAAAAAAAACGTGTTTAATGTAGTTACTTATCCTTATGAGTTAACGAAATTAGTGCTAAGTTACCTGCCCCTGCTTGTGAATAAAAGATGGAAGTTCCTTCTAATATACTAACCTCATCTTTTTATCCACTCAAGATTAGTAATTTTAGTAACAAGAAAAAAAACTAATTCTGTTTATCTGATTTTTCATAGATTTGTTTGTAATGTTTAGATGTTACTAAATGAGTTCTCATATGATTCTGTTTATCTGATTTTTCAAAGATTTGTGTATCGTTTGTAGATAACACTAAATGAGTTTTCATTTGATACCATTTATATTATGATTGTATGTTTAATTGAAGGCATAAGTGAAAACCACAGCTTTCCTTAAATATTTTCAAGAAAGGTACTAACAACAAAACCTTTAATTTAGCTTTCAAATATATTTAATGCACGCAAGAATGTTGCCAGTTGATGGACGTATGGTAGTATGTAATTTAAATAGCAGTATTACTACTAATAAAATGACGAGAAACTTGTGATTTGGAATTAATAAAACTAATATAATTATACTATAACAAGTCAGTATTCACCAGTTCCATGAGTCTAAAATAGATGCTGTTGTATAAGTGCTCATCAAGTGATTGTTAGCTATGATTTCACTAAGCTGGATTTATGTTTTAAAATATATGATAATCATTAAATAATTAATAGTAGAGGTGTAACAATAGATCAGACTATCAGTGGGTCACGACTGTTAGTGACTCGATAGCAATATATTGATAGGAAATTAAAATGGCAATAGTTATCGCGATAGATTGCTTCACAATCGATAGTTTCAATAGTTTAAGAAACTTAAAGCAGTCACATGATCAAGAACAAAGCGAAAAATAGATAACAAAACACAGATAAAATAAGATTTGGTTAAATCCTAAAATTAATAATAATGCACAAAATGAGAACAAGCACAATTCGGTTAAAGCTGGGGGGAAAATCCCACTTGAAACAAATTCGGAGAATAAATTAGGAATATTTATGCAACTAGGTATTCATTCCATTCAGACCTCTATATTGCAATAGTATCACAATAGTGTTTTACTATTGCAATTGTATTGCAGTAGTGTTTTACTATTGCAATAGTGATTTAATTATCACAGTACTATTAACAAATTTGTAAACATTTAAAGCATTTAATTAAAACCATGCCATTAACATATGTAAAAATCACAGCCTTAAAATTGAGTGAAATATGATGGAAAATATACAGGTTGTAAAATAAATGATGTCATATGGCGATCTAGTTCAGTATTTTATTTATTACCTACTCAGTATCAAAGGATATAAGAGTTGTCAGAAAATTTACAAATTCCAGCATATGAAATTTCGGAAACAAAATAGTCTTTATTTAGCTGTTTAGGAAATAAAAAAGCTCATTTTGTACACCGAGTGGATTTGTATAGACCAACACAAATGAAAAAAATTCAAATCTAATTCCTTTTTTACCCCACATTTTTATTTTGTAGCTATTACAAAAGTACACACTTAAAATAATTATATTACACATTTCATGATCTTGTGTTCATACAGAACAGTAAAGAAAAACTTTGTGTTTCGTTGAATAGATTTTGCTCTTAGGACAGGTTTTGCTCTTAGGAGTTATCTCCCTTATGGATTATGTCCCTTTAGATTTGCAAGATATGGCTGCTGTGATAGTGTACATCCATGACAAATTGTGTGATTCTACATAAAGGAAATTGTTTTCAATTTTGACACCAAATTTATTACCAGAACTACAGTTTTTGCAAGTACAGCAATTCATGATATTAATGTGTATTGAAATTAATGCATCATGATAAGAGTAACCTATCATGCATATTTTATTAATATGACTCCATAATCGAAAAATAGTTGGTCACCATGAGCAGAGGAGAACTTTGGGCCCTATAGACCCACCTCCCACCCGACAAATCCCTGTCTGCCCAGAAGTGATTGATCATAATCTGTTGGAAGTAATACTGAGTTACAGAGCCTATATACATGTATATGGTTACAGTATCTTTAAATTTGATTACAGAATCTATAAATATGGACACAAAACCTAAAAGTTGGGTTAGAGAACCTATGAATTTGATTTCAAGAACCTATAAATTTGGGTACAGAACCTATAACTCTGGTTACAGAACCTATGAATTTGGTTACAGAACCCATGAATTTGGTTACAGTACCCATGAATCTCATTACAGAACCTATGAATCTCGTTACAGAACCTATGAATCTGGTTAAGGAACGTAAATTTGTTTCAAGAACCTATAAATTTGATTACAGAACCTATAAATGTGGTTGCAGAAATCTATAAATTTGTTGTCAGTAAGCTGTGATCAGGTTTCTTAAATTACACCAAGATCGTCGTGTTTATATATAGTAACATGGCTTGAAGTTTTAAATGCTACAGACTTACCAGATCAAAGTAGGTGCCCATGTCTAAAGTGCTACCTTTGAGAACAATATATTTATATCTGCAGAATTATCATGAAAATTAAGGCATTTTGTTTTTAGTTTTTATTGTACATCATAATAAGGTGGTGATCATTTTGCAGGTAGTTTGTGTATATATGGGTTTTGATAGCCATTTGTTGTCGAATATTCACTTAAATTGCCATCTACAAAACCATTGTTTAGTGCTTATTATGTAGTTCGTAGTATAGTAATTTGATTAAAAAATTATCGGTTAGAAAATTGTTAAATATTGTCATATCTTTAGAAAACATATTTCAGTTTAAATTTTGAATGGCAATACAGATTTTTTTTTTCCTTAGGACAATTACTAGTAACTACTAGTAAAAGGTTCAGTTAAAATTATTTTAATGTTATTATTTTTAATAACATATTTTTAACGAGAAGGATTTTCAGACGTTGAACCTCTTTTCCATGATTTGTTTGTCATAATAATGATCAAGATACAGCCCCATGCAAAGCTGGTAATAGCCCCAGGCATGTTTGTATCAGTGCTAAAAACTGGGGGGGGGGGGAATAGGCCATCTCAAAATCGTAGGCCCATACCAACTTGCCTGCCTGACTCCCCCTCTGTCCTACAAGTTTTCCCAAACATAGGAAAATGAAACTGTTTAAATGGCCAACACAGAAAGAGTATAATTGTGTACGCCATTGGTTTTTGACTGGTCCTCTTCTAGCTTTGGCTTACACAGAATCAGTAGTTATTCCATGTTTGTAAGAGATTCTGTGCCTTTTAAAGATTGCCCAGTGAGTGTTCCCACACTGCACACAATGTTCCACTATTACAGTGATGTTTCAGAAACAGGGGCGTAAATGGGGGGGGGTGGCATATCCCCTGACTTTGGACAGGGAGGGATGCCTATATAATTATTCCCCCCCCCACTTTTTGCATTTGAAAAATTGAAATTAAAATGCTTAAATAATAATCTTTACCAGTATTTATGGTATCAATGTAACACTTAACCATGTGGTCTTAGTGCAGATATACTGAAGTACAAAGGGGGTCAATAATGGCATTAGTTCTGAGGGGATGGGGGACACATCCCCCATCTTTTTGGACGGGGATATGCTGTCCTCCTCACTTCCAGGAAGAAATTTTCGCCTATGTTTAGAAATAATGGTGAACTGAGAATCCGTCTCTCTAATCCCTATTTTTCTTATGTCAATTCAATCCATGGCCATAGTGAAAATTTTTAAAAACCTAACCCAAAAGTGTTCAGTCAGCAAGTCAAAAATGATGAGGTTTATTTTTTTTTCTTCAGAACTAACTGTGGTATGTGTGCTTTAGATATTTACAAATATTTTCTTTTAAAGGCATAGTCCCATGGAATTTAAGGGACTTTGTGCTCTAATTGTTGATTACAAATGAAACTTACATGCATTTGTTATACTAGATCTCGTTTTCATATCACGCAAGACATTTTAACTGAACAATGGAATAGGGAATTACATGTCGAGTCGATAGATTTTTTTCACATTTAAAAATGTGAAATTTCAATATCAGAACTTCTTGTGGGGCGAAATAAATGGGTACAAAATGTTTTTGCAGCTATAAAAATATTCAGAATTTATAAACTAATGGCTAACTGGTGAATACTCATCACGTGACTCAAAATATATGTCACACTTTATTTTGTTTTCGATTTATTTGTCCCTGTGCATAATTCATTATTATTTTCAAAATATTGATAATAAGTGAGATGTGGTAGTTATGTAAGTAGTTGAATGAAGTATTTCTATGGACAAATCAAATGTCTATATTTATAATTAATTCTTTGTTTGGAAATTAATTAGGTCAAGGGTCCGTGGAAGTATGCGTTTAAGACAGATAATATATGTGTTTAAGGACCCACTTCTCACCACTCAAAGTACAAGAAGTAAACATCAGTTATCTCAAGAATGGCATAAAGCACAATACCTCAAGAACACCATTTTCTCTTGATATGAAACACCAGTAAGATGGTTTCACTTCTTTCGCTTTTTCATCTTGATTTCTAAACAAAGATATTCGGACTTTTAGACACAATTATTAATGCAGATTACATCAATTAAGAGTTAAGCATAGTCAAATGATTATGAAACCCATGTGCTATGAAATATTGGTACAGAAATCATTATATATTATATATCCATAATATTATTGAGTAATAAAATTTCTAATTCCAGAGGCCTGCTAGCTTGTCATCAGTCCATGCCTATTGCACTGATACCACATGCATTCACACATAAAAAGGACAATGTTTATTCTGTTTTATTATTATTATTGCTTTTCGCTGAATTCCACGATTTCGCAAAGTACCAAGCCTGATCAATATATATGTGCATTATTAACATTAGATGACATGATAAGCTTAGATATATGTAAAGACAAATGTTTGAATAGGTTTTAAATCGATTGTATTATAGTAGTTTTGGATCTCTCTTATCTTATTCTCCCAAAAGTAGTGCCTTCAGAATAATCATTTGCTTCCTGATAAAGGCTTTGATGTAAAATCTGTTAATATATTCATCTTGAGATCTCTTACTTGTCTTTTCCTCCGTCCTTGCTGCCGATATCAAATGATGACGTGAACACCGACGTGTCAGATTCTCCATACAACAGCTCATCTTCATCGTCTATCGTGCTAAAAAGTTTTAAAAGTACTCATAATTTACATCGAAAACATAATTTGAACATGCCAGGGGTCAAGGCCAATTTATATTAATCATTGAAGTGTTAATTGCAAACCAGCAAACACAACATTTTACTGATCTTTTATATGGATGTCTGTAAATTTAAACTTTCTGTACAAATACTGTAAAACATGAAACTAACGTGTACCTAAATTAAAGCAAGTGACGGTAGTCAGACTAAAATGTGACATTAAATTAATGTGACTTCCCTTTGGTTCAGTAGTTTCTGAAAAACACACGTATACAGTAATCAGCGGTAAACCAATTCCCATAAACTGTAAAGTTTGTTTTATTTAACGACGCCTCTATAGCACTTTGATTTTTATCTTATCATCGGCTATTGAACTTCAATCATATGGTCATTCTGACATATGTATTTAGAGGAAACCCGCTGCCGCCACATTGGCTACTCTTATCGATAAGCAGAAAGGGGTCTTTTATATGCACCGTCCCATAGACAGGACAGCACATATACCACGACCTTTGATAAACCAGTTGTGGACCACTGGTAATTCCCATAAACTGAGACCACAACCAAATGTGTCTGAAACGAGTAAGTATTATTTCCCTAATGAAAAATGTAAACACATAACGTGCAAGGTTATTATCAAACATGGAGGGCAACTTACCAGACTAGTGGTTTAGAAAATATTTTTAATCAGACTTTTATTACGTATTCGTACGTTTTGTCTTGTTTTAAAAAAAATAGTTTTTAATAAAATGAGAGCGGTTATCATGTACTGGTATTTTAATGTGCATTTGTTTTGTTTGAACGTCCCATGAAATATTCAGACAGAAATAAATACATCATATTATTAATGCAAATAACATGGACTCAGAATTTTGCATAAATCTCATGATCACATTAATTTCAAGATCAACAGTAACCCAATTGGTCCAATGAAGAGGGTTGATCCAATGACCCATTCCACTTCAGACGATCCACTTCAGACGATCCACTTCAGACGAACTTGTATTCACCAAATCTTGAATATGTTTGTGATGTTTGACTTTAAGATTCCAGAAAACAAACAGTTAAGACCTTGGAATCTCAATGTTAGGAAAAATGATATAGTAACAATGTATTGTGTTAAAAATATCCACCTGTGATCCATTGGCAAGATGTTTTCCTGGGAAGACTTGTTCATCTTGTCGGATGGCCGTTCTTCTTCACCTTTTATAGATGACGTCGTGAACAGTCCGCTGATATCCTTGTACGTACATATCGCTAGGATTTTAGGATTCTGAGAAAATAAAGTAATTAAAGTAAAAGGATGTCAAATCTCCATATCCAGGATTTTATCATTCTTAACCCTTTAAGACTTGACTTTCCACTGCCTTAAAGTGCCCCAGGAATTGATATATCTCAGCAGTTAAACAAAG
>JAULBS010155831.1:0-11879 GCA_032355785.1 Symmetromphalus regularis | reverse complement strand
ATTTTAATTGTTTCTGTTCTGTAAAGTAAATAGTTTTTATAATAAAATATTTGTCATATTATTTCACCATGTTATTTGTTTTTGTTAATACGGGTACCATACATGGAGTGTTCCACTTTTAACTGGGGATGCTACCTTTTCATAGTGTAGGCAAAATGGGTGTAGGCAAACTGGGTTGTACTAACTTCTAGGCAAAATGAGAGGGAACCATAAAATCTATGTTTGACTGATAGTATTTACGGCTGAGTAATAGTAATAGCTGTTAATTAAACAGTATGCTAGTCAGACATTAAAAAGATGTATTTATATCTGTGATAATGACATTTATCATAATGTATGTTTTTCCACCATAAAATCTGTTATACATGTACATGTTGTAATATCAAGATAGATTTATTCAATTTCTTTCTTTTTTTTTTTACTTTTTTTTAACGACATCACTAGAGTACATTGATTTATTAATCATCAGCTATTGGATGTCAAACATTTGGTTATTTTGACACATAGTCAAGTGTGAGTCCATTTATTAATAATAATTACATGTATTATATAATAAATATGTTATTTAGCCATCCAGCTTGAAGCTTTATTGGAAAATCACTATAATTGTATGCATATAAAAATGTCCTGAAAGCTTTAAAGTGTTTTTCATGCAATACGTGACAAGAAACCTTCATTTTGATGTAATTCCGCATTAGTATCGGAAGACGAGTAATCCTGCCTCACGATCATGGCCTGTAAACCAAGACACTTTAATTATATTGCTCAAAAGAAAGACAAACATCGTTTTCATTATAATTCAGGCCATCTAGTTCTTGTTGCCATGGCAAAGTCATTTTGGGCATTCTCATAAAAAGCTGATATTGATTTTTGGTTCTGCATAACGTCATCTGCAGGACGGAATTCTATCACTGAAGATGTTTTCACTGAATTCTGTACGCTGTTTGTTGAGTCAAAGAAAACAACTGTAGCATGAAAACATGAATATTGAATATATTAATTTCATATGTAATCTTTTGTTGTGGTCCATTTCTATCTTGTCCATGTTTACATTAACAGATTTCTCTATTGTTGGGATCATTGATTATTTTAATTGTTTTGGTACACTACATAAAAATTATATTTTATCTTATAGAAAATTCTATTTCTATACTATTCAGAATTGTATCTGTTTAGGTGCATTTAATGGATAAAATATTTATTCAGTCATGCGTCATAATTTAGTGAAATGGCCAGAAAATGTCTTTTGTGAATTGTTTTGATAGGTTTAACTTTAGAATCCTAGATGAGACTGAGGGATAGAAACTAATATTAAAATCACTGGGGTACATGGATAGCGAAAAGTTAATTAAAATTCCTCTGTTCTAATTTATCTGGGTAAATTAATTTGTGTGGTGGTAGATAATATAATTTCTAAACCTGTGGACATTTTGTATATATCCCATCCCAGCCCTGGGAAAAATTATATAAAAAAACAAGTCATATTGGGCCAAATTTACAGAGCAGGTGTTTAAGCATTGTCATTATAAATTTACATACATGTATGTATAAGAGAAATAAGGCTTTATAAATTAAGTCCATTGAGTGTGCTTTTATTCCAAAATATATACATGTACAGGGGTTGAATTTTTTGGGGGGGGCACAGTGATTTTTGCCTTGGGATTCCTAGGAATCATGAGGGCACGAAGGCAATTTTGAGCACACATCAGGGCACAACAGTAAATGTGAGTTTCCTATGGGGCAAGCGGGTAAAAAGGGCATGGCAATATCTGCCTTTGTTGAAGTGAAATTGAGAGGACACTGTGGCAAAGGGACAGTGTGGCATGGCAAATGCCTCAATGCCTTGGTGAAATTTGACCCCTGCATGTATATATTTTAGCAGTTAGGGGGCATTCATAAAATATATATGAAACAAGGGGGAGGGTTGTTAGGTGTTTTATACAAAGAGCACACATGTACATCAAGAGTATTTATGATGGTATATGCATTCTAAAAAATATAGCATTGTGTCATTAAATAAAACAGGCCTAGTAAATGATAATTTTAAAATTTACCAGTCTTATAATAAAATAAGGCTTAATAAGCTTAAATTCTGTCTTACATTTTATGGTGTAAAGCATGCACATGTCATATGTACCTTTTGTATAATCCATCACTACCCTACCCTCTTCACCCACGTACACATATACTGAATACATGTAGGTCTGAATAGCCTGTATAAAGACCATGAGTCACAAAACACCATAGTTCTGAGATTAAACAGACAATCCTTTTTCCTTTCTACATTATAAAATATATTATTAATCTACATGTATGTTACAATATTAAACAGCTGACAAAGACATTTTAATCCAATTTGTTAAATATAAAGGAAGAGTTTAATAATTAAACACTTAAAAAGGTCATGTTTTATTCTCATTTTTAAGAATACAAATGTTTATTAAAGTTTAAACATTTGACAAAGCTTGACTTCTATCTGAGCAGAAATTAATTTTCAACTCATACATTTTACATGACGTTATGAAAGGAATATTTTGATTAGTAACAGACTAGTTTGGCTTCATAATCATAGTGTGTTCGTGTAATTAGCACCTGAATGGATTCACAACATGCAATCCGAAGAAATAATAAAATACAGTCTCTTGAGATACATGTTGGTGGATATGTGAAACAGATCATTTTAAA
Source organism: Symmetromphalus regularis (assembly GCA_032355785.1). Classification (NCBI taxonomy): domain Eukaryota; kingdom Metazoa; phylum Mollusca; class Gastropoda; order Neomphalida; family Neomphalidae; genus Symmetromphalus; species Symmetromphalus regularis. The sequence continues at coordinate 9,194 of JAULBS010155831.1, read as the reverse complement.
AAGTATTAGTGAGTGGGATGTAGCTCAAATGGTAACATGTCTGCCTGTGAACCGGTCGGTCGTTGGATCGATCCTTCTCAGTGGACCAATTTGCAGATTGGGCTATTTTCTGTTCTAACCAGTGGTTCACAACTGGTTCATCAAAGGCCATGGTATGTGTTGTCCTATCTATCGGACGATGCATATAAAAGACCCCTTGCTGCTTATAGGAAAGAGTAGCCTATCGGTTTCCTCTAAATACATATGTCAGAATGACCATATGATTGACGTCTAATAACCGATGATAAGATAAAAATCAATGTGTTCTAGAGGCGTCGTTAAATAAAATAAACTTTACTTTTTGCCTGTGAACCAACCGGTCAGTTGTCAGATTGATCCTTCTCAGTGGACCCATCTGCAGTTTGGGCTATTTTCTGTTCCACCACAACTGGTTCATCAAAGGCTGTGGTATGTGCTGTCCTGTCTGTAGGACGGTGCATATGAAGAGTACAAATACCTACAATTTGTATACATATGTATTTAAATACTGATTATTAAAGAATACTTAATGAGCAGTTTGAAATGAGGGCCTGCATTTCCCATCTGGTCTGGGCCTACTACCAGCATAGAACAGGCCTGCAAAACCCCACTCTTTGATAAGATAAAAAAAAGTATTGTATGAGTCATCTAAAACACTATGGAGCTGTCTCTTACTAATTATTTTACTTTTTTTCACTTTGACAGTTTTGGTAATGTACATGTATTACACATACAAAAGCACCGCTTAAAGATTATGTGTGGTATTGATTTTCCAGTGTCTAGGCAACCACATTCATAATTTGTCAGAGAAACCAATCAATCTCAACACATGTCTTTCCCTTGAGCTAGTCAGCCTTATTAGAATGCAAGGCTCCATATCATGTCCCAGGGAATTGCTTTTAAGTTCATGTAAAAATAGATTTTCTCTTAGCACTCATCCCATCTCTTCGTCATTCCTCTGTTATTATATATTTTTATAATTTTGATAATTTTATCCAGTATTGTAATTTGCTTTGAAGTACAATTTAAAGCATGCATTATGTTTTAAAAAATTATTATTCATGTGCATAATTTTAACATAAATTTTATAATTAATAAAGCAAATAGATTAATTTATAATTTTTTTATTTTACTAATTTTATAGATTATTGTAGTTTGCTTTGAAGTGCAATTGAATGTACAAATATTTAAAAAAAAAATTGTTATTCATGTACATAATTTTAACATTAATTTTATAATTAATAAAGCAAATAGGTTCGTTTGTTTAGGGTTTTAGTTGTGTTGGGAGATGGCGTTATAAATATATTGGCTTGATTAAAAAATGTATATTAAATAATGTTAATGTAATCATGATATTGAAGTTAACATTTTCAACATCCTATAATACAATATTTTAGAATAGAGATTACATTGAGTCATTGTGTTTGTAAAACTTAAATTATACAAGCCCATAGGAAAGACTGGGAGTGGTGGGGGTTTTGGGTACTGGTGAATTTGTTACAAACTATCAGATTTTGGTTACAATGGCAAAAATTAATGTGTAAAAATAAAAAGGCTCACAAATGGGGGTGGCACACACACCCCAGTTCCTATGGGCCTATTATGATACTAACTGGACCATTTTATTTTGGCTACTCTGTAAAACAAATTAAGAATATCAGCAGATTGTACATGTATTTCATATTGGGAATATTATTTCTCTTTATTTTTCTTGTATTTTATTTTATTACATGCATGTACATGCATGTTTAGCAGTTTTTGTGGTTACAAATATATCTTATCAAAATTAATATTTGGACAGATAATTGCATATATTTAGTATTTAATAATATGCCAACCCCTGCAATTAAGATAAATTATGTGGAGAAATAGTGTCCACACCATTTTCCACTGCAATTTTAGCGTAAAGTATACTTTATTTTTAATAATAAGAAAAACATACACCTTGAAAAAATGTATATGTATTGTCTGCAACCAAGAAAGTGCCACAGAAAATGAAAATCTATGATTGCCGCCTCAATTTCCAGGGTTGTATGCTGGTTAGATTAGAGTGCAGTGATATAATATTAAAATTATGATTTTTTGTTTTTTGATTTTTTTTTGGGGGGGGGGGGTAGTGAACAACATAAACTAATTTGGGACAAAAAAAATACTGTTTCTTTTTAGACTGATTTTCATTTACAACAGATGACAATCTACGTGTTGTCAGACTTACTCAAGAGGCCACTTGAATTAAGCAGTCAGCAGTCTTTCGAGACCATTTTAATATGTAACACAATCCATTATCTGATATACATGTAATTTCATCATAGCCAAAAAATTAAATTAAGTCTTTTAATCAGATTCCTTTCTTTTGATTTAGCTAAATTACAGTTTCGACATTTAGATTTGAACATATGAGTGATAAGTACATGTGGTGCCCACGAGATACCAATTTCCTGTCCGTATGTCCTATTACCAAACCCAGGAAATTAAGTATTATCCAATGTCTCACCCCAGAGTATTAATCTTCCTAGTCCATTTGTTTAACTCTCAGCTTTCTTAATCATACATCATTTACATGTATACATGTAGGACATATAACTACTGGGATAACATTTTATTTCATTTATTAAATAGGTAAAGTAATTACAGTTTATTTGATCTAAACTGACATCCATTTAAATTATTACCAAATCATCTAATCTTTTGCTTTTGACTCAAATCACTTTATTATTACTAAAAACTAATCAAGTGCACTATTTAAACCTGTGCACTTTTGAATCCTTTATGGGGATAGTGCATATAAAAGATTCCTTGCTGTTTATCAATAAGAGTAGCCACATTAGTGTGGCGGCAGCAGGTTTCATGTTTCCTAACCTTTATCCTGGACAGACACCACAGGAAGCTGAGTTGTGTGCCCAGGACAGCGTGCTTGATTATTGTTGGTCTCAAAAATAGATAGGGAATGTTTTGTTTAAGGTTTTGGATTAAACTTAATTTTTACTCATGGAGGTGGACCATAACCAAGAACACATGTTCATATAGCTTTGTATGTCAGTCAAATTTAGATTTCACTGTACCTTGTTACCCAGCTTTTTATTGGATATAGAAAAATCTAAACCTGACTGATACAAGCACAAACGTTTATATTTACATATGTACATTCGCAGTAACTTTTCTTGGTATAGCAGGATAAAAAGTCAATTTTGTTTGAATAAGTCAACAAAAATAGTAATTTTACAACAAATATCAAATATTGAAATTTTTTTTAGTGTTTATTTCTTCATTTTTACCACTTTTTAATTGTTTTTTTTATTACAATGACAACCATATAATTTATAAGTTATAAATTGAAATAATTGTGTAGCACTTGCGTAAACATGCACTTAATATTTTAAAAACTTATATTCTTCTTGCATTTATTAAGTCAATTGGTGTGTTGTTTTTCGTGTCATTTTGCATAAATTTAAATGTAATTGTTAACATATGGTACACAGATATTCATGGAAAATGCATTGTAAATGATATGTTGATTAGATGCTAATGGTATATGTTTATAGAATATAAGGCCTGAATTGTAATCAAAATAGTGTGGATTGTTAATGATATGTTAATTAGATATTAATGCTATATGTTTGTAGGATGTAAAGCCTGAATTGTAGTCAAAATAGTTTGCTTAGTGGCACATTTATGATGATGCTTTATTTTATATGTGTCTGTATAATTAAAGATGTACGGAAAAATCGGGTCTCATATTATTATGAACATGTGCATCACTACATTAAGCCTCTTAACATCCATTAATGTTTTATTTTTAATGAATCTACATAATTAATTGTATGTAGACCAATCAGATCTCATATTATAATGCATGATGCATTAAGCATCCTAATATCCATTAATTCTTCTTTATATATCTGCATAATTAATTATATGCAGACCAATCAGAAATCCTATTATAAAGTATGCTGTATTAAGTAATCACCTTAACTTGATGGTGCTCCCAGTAGAGATGGAATTTAGAGTTGGTGATTCAGACTGCAATGCCATTATGAAGATCAATTCCCACTGTTAGCTCAAGCTCATTAATTCCGATATTGAATGTGAATCTGTCGGGCAGAGGAAATTACAGTGCATAGCTAAGAGCTCCATACATCAATAACTTAGTTGAATACGTACCAAACCTTTGATTTGTGGCCTAAACATTGTAATTTATTTCATCTGGCTTAGAATTGTTAAAAATATCATGACATTTTAAAGCACTTTGTTTTTAATCATTTAAAATTTAAAACTGACACATAATTCAAGGGTTTCTTTACTGGTGTAAGAGGGTGGGGGTAGTGGAGGGGGGGCTACAATGTTCAACAGATACTTGAAGAAGTTATTAGTTCTCCAAGAAGTTTGCTAACTCTGATCAAAATTACACCATCTTGGAATAGGGTTAGTGAATTTTGTGAAACCAGGGTTTGAGAAGATACAAGGATTTCAGTAGTAGTGGGGATAGTTTGAGATTTCATGTTCAGTAATTGGTTAATTTAAACAGCTGATCATCAATTGCAATCATTTATTAATATTTATTTTAGTATTTTTATGGTTATCCATTGATTGTCTTTAACTCATCTTCAAGACAACAATAATAATGTAATTTTACCATTCTTGTTTTGTAATAACACGTACATCTTGTAAATTTCGCAAATGTTCAAATATTATTCTTCATATAACTTATAGTTATTGTAGTCTATATTTTGTATTAAATATTTTATATGGTTATTATACTTTATATTATGTATTAAATATTCTATATGGTTATTATAGTGTATATTATGTATTAACTATTTGATATGGTTATTATAGTCTATATTATATATTAAATATACTATATGGTTATTATAGTCTATATTATGTATTAAATATACTATATGGTTATTATAGTCTATATTATGTATTAAATATTTCATATGGTTGTTGTAGTATTTATAATGCTGAATGGAAAATGTTGACACGTGGTTAAACTTTGGCTAGTTACTGTATTAGTTCTCTTTCAAATATAATAGCGATTGTACTTCATAATTTGGGTGTCAGTGTTTCTAATCATACTATGAAACCAAAGCCACTTTGTATGATTTTCATGGTATATTCTATAAAACCTCTCTGATGGTCACACCCATGACAGTGGAATTGCTCAATAGATTATGTAAAATTGTAATCGATTTGTTGGTTGTTTGACATAACCAACCAGTCAGCTAATCAGTACACAACTTGAACTGATTTTATATTGTGTATTATTTCCTGCTATACACTGTAATAATAAAGAATGCTCACAATGACAAACTCATTAAGCAGGATTCTCATGATCAGTCTTGTATGACAAACTTGCCTGATGTGATATATGTGACAAAACAGCTGGTACAAAAAATGTTTAGAAAGAAAAAATGTTGATGCGTAACATTTACCAATCCTATTACTAAATGTATCATTAATCATTTACACAGAGACAAAGGAATTTAAAATAAATAAAACAAAAAGTCTTTCATCTAAAACCATCCACTTTATAAAACAACACAAAAAATTAAAAGATGATTTTGATAAAACTCTACGTTTCGTCTATATACTACAGACTTTTTCAAGAGTACATGTATAGACTTGATGTATAAAATTACATTTTAATTGCATGTACAATTTTTGATTATGCAATTGTTTCACAAACCTTTAAAATGGATACATGGCCTAAAACAGCTCCTGATGGTATTCATATCATTTTGAAAAGTAGTTTTTTTCTTCAGACTAATATATTAATTTTAAATAAGCTTTTTAAGTAAATCAATGTTGTAATTTAATATTTAAAGAAAGGTGTATGTTGTTTTATTAAGACATTTTAAGTAAAACATTGTTGTAATTTAATATTTAAAGAAAACTGTATGTAGTTTTATTAGTTTTATTAAGAAACACTTTACAGGGAGATAAGTGGCTAGTCAGACATTGTCCTATACAAATTTGTTATTTTTTGAAGATATGTCAATAACAAAATTAATTTGATAAGTCATTTTGTCTGACACTTATATTTTAACATTTTATAATGAAAATAAATATATCCTTATAAAATTTACTCAGTTTGTGTGTAACAAAGCAAATATATATGTATAGTTTAATTGTAAATATTAAATTGTTTAACAAGAACATTTTCTGTAATGACCAACACAAACATTGATATAGGACATTTTAACCAGTACAACAAAGGTAATAATTTACAGGCCTGCTTAATATATATATAAAATAAAGCACAAAGTTTAATACTTAAATTTTGTTTGTCATATACATGTAAAGTAAAAAATTTCATTTTCAATAAGTCTTAATAACAATCGCTTTGAAACTGCACCATTCCTCTAATGACAAACTTTGATTGGTACAGCAAAGGTAATAATTTACATGGCTGCTTAATACATAAAAAAAAATTCACAAAGTTTAATACTTAAATTTTGTTTGTCATATACATGTAAATTTAAATTTTCCTTTTCATTAAGTCTTAATAACTACATGTATCTCTTTGAAAATGCACCATTCCTCTAATGACAAACTGGAGGAATTGCAATGACTGTGCAATGTGCCATGATGTGTGTGCATTCCTGCAGTTGACAGCTTAGCTCTTCAAACATTTGGGTCCAATTCGTAAATTAATCTCGTTTCCCTTGACTCACAGACTTGCCTGTCCTGCCAGCATTGATCGTTATACAAGAGATTGGCCAATATTGAGCTCATGGAACGGGATTGAAATTGCTCCTGGCAAACGAAGCCTGGTTGGTTCCCGCTTCAGAGTTATTGACGAGTCAATGCTGTGCTACTGTCTTGTGCGCACAGCTACATTGGATATTATTATGACAGGTACCGACATTATAATAATCAGGCTTTGTTCAATGTAATATTCACATCAGTACTGGATGAATTAATAATTAGTGCTGGGTTAGTTTAAATTATAAATTTTTAAAAACAATGAGAGTCATAAATAGAAACACGATTTGGCATGATTTAGCTTTATGACTAACCATTTGTTGATATTGTTGTCGGTCGGTAGGAATCTATTCACTTGTTGCGACATTGATCCAACGGACAATGTTGTTATTTTGCAGAGCACTATCCTGGCATTCTGGAACCAGGACACTAATTCTGAGACCAGAGGGCTACATTTGACATCGTCATGGACACAGACTCCAACGATGCCACTGCTACCGAGAGCCTTAATGGAGAAACGAAGCCAGACCCGGCTAAACTCGCCCAAACCGCCATAATAAAACAGGTAGGTGTTCCGAGTGCGAGCCGACCTCTCGCAGGTGATCACATTTTATGCAGGTAATAATCATCTCTCATTAACAAATCTATGTTAATAATATGTAATGAACCAACTTTTCCACCCCTGGCCATCTTGCCGTGTTGAGGAATGGAGGTTGGGTTCGCTAGTTTGTGGATATAACATTGAGGAAGGAGCTGAGGGATATCTCTTGCAGGAATTTCTTACCATATGGTAGAAGACGAGAGTGTTTTTGAGACGCCATCAGCTGCAGAAGCAATGGATTCAGCCAGGTATCTCAATATGTTGATTTAGCCATAAACTATTTTGCATTATCTTTGAAAATAATGAGTAATTTATCTTAATGTAAGCCATTTCCTGAATCCGACGTCTTGCACACTTGACCACTAGTATTCACTAAAAGTATTGATTGTAATTAACTGAAAAATAGATAATTAGTTAGTTTTGTTGGCTTTTTGATGCTGGTTTTTGCTTTTAGTGGGATTTTTTGGCTGCATGTTGGTTGTTATGATTTCTTTGTCTTGTTATCATCACAATCTTGACTTTGGTTGATTGTTTGTTGCTGGATTGTGGTTTTGAGGATACAGTGTTTGTGTTTGGGTATTGATCAAGCTGGTGTTGAGAGGATTATAAATCAGGTGGATATAAATGGAAATATATTTTTCTATACATATTCATATTTTGTATCCATGCATTATATGTACATTTTCTGAATTTATTTTATATGCATTTTGCATCTATACATCATTATGAATGTATCTTATATTTATTTCACATATTTCCTAAATTTATTTTATATTTACATCTTTACATTATATGTTCATTTTTAAAATTTATTTTATATGTATTTTGCATCTTACATTATTATATATGTATCATAAACTTATTTCACATATTTCGTAAATTTATTTTATATTTATATCCATTATTTTATGTTATAAATTTAAAAAATATTTTACATAAGTGGTAAAGGCAAATATTTTCATATAAACATACACACAAAAATCACCAAATGATAAATTTAATCATGAATTTAATTCTCCACAGCAGAAAATGGTTGCATACATGTACATGTATAACCTGACATAACATTTTTTATCAGTATTTCTAATATTAAATATTTGAGCAGCATGTATTTAAAGAAGGTGTCTGTTATTTGTCTAAGGCCATGAAGTAAGAAATGGTGATCATCCTTTTTGGGAGATAGGGTTTTATTGTTACATAATTTGTATTATTATTTTTTTAATTTAAAAATAATTATTATTACATTATTATTATTACATTATTATTATTATTACATTATTATTATTACATTATTATTATTATTACATTATTATTATTACTATTATTATTATTATTATAATTATTATAAATTATTATTATTAGTTTAAAGGAAATATTAAAATACATTAGAATACAAAATAAACATCCAGTATATTTGCAAAACTTCATCATGTAAATGGTTAAAACATTTTCTTGTTAAATATAAAAAGGGAATCCTAGATGTTCAGGTGTTTTAAAGCTGATAAAAGATAAGTGAGTCTAGAATAATTTTACACACTGTACAAATGTAAAAAAAAAAGTGGTTTTATTGCTTAACCACAATGTGAACACCTATAAGTTGTTATTGGGTGGATTCAGGAATTTTGGAAGGGAGAGTTCAAAGATATTTAAAAGATTTTTAATATTGAAATATTGTTGGCTAAAGGGTAGGTTAGAATGAACCTCATGGATTCATATGGTTATACATTTTAAAAGAAATCTTCACAGACTGGGTCAAGAGTCTACAGGATACAAAATCCTTTACCTCATGGAAACCGGTCGGTCGTCGGATCGATCCTTCTCAGTGGACCCATATGCAGTTTGGGCTATTTTCCGTTCCAACCAGTGG
>JAULBS010155821.1:0-11879 GCA_032355785.1 Symmetromphalus regularis | reverse complement strand
AGGTTCAAGCATGCTGTTCTGGGCACATAACTCAGCTTCCTGTGCTGTCTGTCTAGAACAGAGGTTAGTGTTAGTAGGAGAGATGAAACCTGCTGCTTCAACACTAAGGTGGCTACTCTTACCAATAAGCAGCAAGGAATCATGTTGTATGAGCTTTCCCGCAGATCTGATAGGATAGTACATACCACGGCCTTTGATAAACCAGTTGTAGACTACTGGTCATGTAAGTGGTATACACCTACCCACTGAGCCTTTGCGGAGCATTCACTGTTGAGTTGGAGCTGATGTTGAGATTAAAAGTCCCATGCCTCGACTGAGATTTGATCCCAGTACCTACGAGACGTGTGACTAGCAACTTAACCACTGTGCCTCCGAGGCCGGTCTCAGTGGTAGAGTACCCGCGTCAGGTTTGAACAGTTGTCACATCAATCTGCATAAATTAGCCTCATAGTAATTTTCCTGTTCCATATTTAAGTCTTATGCTTCACACTTAAGTACAGAAAATTGTCAGATTTTCTTAACATTGACCACTGTAAGACTTACGATTGTGCTTACAAAGGGTACCACCAATGGAGCAGGATTTGCTCATCTTTTGCAAACACCTAATATCATCATTGTTTTGACAGTCATTCCTGGGTGCAGACTCATAATTTTGCTTGTACATCACTTGAAGTGTATAACAATACATCAGACTGTCAACATATTGAGATAATGAGTGAAGCAATAGCAATGCATCAGTAGTAAATTCAGCTATTAGCATTAATCATACTGACCATAATAGTCAGCCCTACTGTCGTATGTAGAGTTAAGAGTTGGAACAAGATAACATTTTTGTTGAATTAACACAAATGGGTGTCATAAATTGTTTTCAGCACCATATTTGACAGCCAATATCTGCTGGTTCAACAATGTGCTTAGATATTAAACAAACCGTTCTTACTTTTCATTCCATCGTCTTATTGACATATTCATATAGCAGCTGGAAGCAGTTTGATCCTATTAAATCAAACCTAAAATCGAAATGTAAAGCAACCTGAATGACGTCCCTGAAAGCCTTAGGGTTTTATTTGAGTTCATTGGTACTGAGCTGTTTTGCTGCACTAATTGCTGAAAACTACTAGTGGTATGATTGGACATTCTTTAGACTGCCTTCAGCATCTGGTAGTGTTTACTGTTATAATAGTAGACCATCTAGAGGTGTGATGTATCTGACAGTATTTACTGTTATAATAGTAGACCATCTAGAGGTGTGATGTATCTGACAGTGTTTACTGTTATAATAGTAGACCATCTAGAGGTGTGATGTATCTGACAGTGTTTACTGTTATAATAGTAGACCATTAAGAGGTGTGATGTATCTGACAGTGTTTACTGTCTAGCTGAGGTGTGTTATGTATGATTGAAGAAGGCTATTTCTTATTCTGACCAGTTGTCCACAAACTGGGACATAGCCTTCAGAATGAACTGTCTGTGGGAAAGTACATATAAAAGACATCTTAACACTAAGACTAATTAACTCTAGACTTTTTGTTTCTGACACACTACACTAAGAACTTGTGGGTGATGACAGTTCTTTCTTTGAGTCTACCTCGTAGATTGCATAGTGAACTGTTTGTAGAAAAGTATAACAGTTCCTCTAAGACTCAGTAATTGTAGAGTGTTTGACTATACTCAATTTGTTCAGGCACAACAAAGAACTCGCCACCAAAAAACCTGTAGATTACTACAGTTCCTCCTTCTTTCCGTCTACCTCATAGATAACAAAATGAACTGTGTATAGAAAAGTCTATAAAAGACGACTTACTGCTAAGACTCAGTAATTGTTGAGTGTTTGACCATACTCAAATTGGACAGCCCCAAAGAACTTGTTTATGATGACAATTCCTGCTTTCTGTCTACCTCATAGATTACAGAGTGAACTGTATAGAAATGTCTATAAAAGACGAATTACTGCTGAGACTCAGTAATTGTAGAGATTTGACCATACTCAAATTGTTCTGGAACAATAAAGAACTTGCTAACAAAGAACTTGTTTATGATGACCATTCCTGCTTTCAGTCTACCTCAAGATTACAGAGTGGACTATGTGTAGAACAGTCTATAAAAAACGACTTCCGTAATTGCCGAGTATTTGACCATACTCATTGTTCTGGTATAACAAATTGTTCACCACCAAAGAACTTGTTTATGATGACCATTCCTGCTTTCTGTGCACTGAATTTTGTCTGCTTCTTAGAGTATGAATAATGTAATCTTGTTCTTGCCTGCGGTACTGGCCATGATGATTTGTTCAATGCCTGTTGTAATGGTCAGTCATCGTGATGTCTGCGCTGATGATTCTGTTACTTATTGTACAGAAAGGCCAATAATCTCTGTTGACAGCAGATACTGTAGATCATAGTTCTGGAAGCAGGAAATCAATTCGGAAAGTACTCCACTTATTGGTACAGGGTTTGTAACAGTCAGGCAAATCATGAATCGTGAGATTTGCAAATATTATTTTCCATGGCTAAAACATGATGAAATTGTGATTTGGGTCTCATTAATGTTTTTAACCAGCTCTGTTGGCACTGTGATTAAACAGTCAGACTAATGGCTGGTAGGTAGTAAGTACAGGGATCAAATCTGTTGAGGCTTGAGATTTTTTATTTCTATACTGGTGTAACAGAATATTACTTCCTGGAGGTTCTAGGGAAACGAATGTTGTTTCCCCCCACATGAATATTGTTTCCCCCACACGAATATTGTTTCCCCTGTCCATGAATATTTGTTCCCCCAGTATATTTTATGGTGTTTAACATTCTCAAGCTAGAAATAGTTACACAGTGATATCAATATACAATTAACTTATTCAATACTGGTGTGCTGATGATCATAGTCAGTGTTTTATGTTCATTGCACAATTGTTCCCAATAACTGATCATAAAACAACATTCCTATATCTGTATGTATGCAAAGTCACAGCTAGCAAAGAGTGTGTTCTTTGGCTAAATACTGATAACTCACATTTCTAAATTGTCAACAGCTATCTCTTTGATCAAGGAATCATAAAATAAATATCTATGTATGTCACTCAAATATTTTGGGGGATGATCCAACATTTTTATAATTTTACTAAATTAGTGTACCTTTAGCAATTCCTCCTTCAAATTGTTACATGTACTAACAAATTTATGATTCAGTTTGTAATTTCAACAATCTGAGGGGTGCGGTATGTAGCTCAAATGGTAATATGTCTGCCTGTGAACTGGTCGGTCGTCAAATCGATCCTTCTCGGTGGACCCATTTGCAGTTTGGGCTATTTTCCGTTCCAACCAGTGGTCCACAACTGGTTCAGCAAAGGCTGTAGTATGTGCTGTCCTGTCTGTGGGAAAGTGCATATAAAAGATCTCTTGCTGCTTATTGGAAAGTGTAGCCTATGTGGCGGCAGCAGTTTTCCTCTAAAAAAATATGTCAGAATGACCATATGATTGACGTCCAATAGACAATGATAAGATAAAAATCAATGTGCTCTAGAGGCGTTGTTAAATAAAACAAACTTTACTTTAAAAACAGTCTGACGAGTGACCACGAGTTCACCGACTGTTTGGCATTGATGAAAACGATAGAAGGTTACCAAATGTTGTTTCCATGCCACAGAAACTATCACAAAAAAGAATAATGCTCATTACAATATATAATCGAGAACAGACAGTATTTTTATGGTTTAGTTGGACTTCTTTCTTGGAGAAAGAAGTGATTTTAATGTACAAATGTCTTGATCGTGTCACCCTAATTGTTTGTGATAAAATTATATTTTATTGATAAAATAATTACCGGTAACATTATTTGATTACAGAGCACATTTTCCTAATTATTTAGATGTTTTAAATAGAAAAATTGAAAAAATGGAATGCACCAAAGACCAGTCGATTATCTTAAATTTAGCCTTTTCGTGTAATTGAATAATCTACATAATTGAATAATATTACATTTGCATGTGGGCTATTCAGTTAAGCAGAACTCACTGTATGTGAATTGAAGAAAATTCCATAAAATGGTCACAAAAAATGCCTTTAAAAGTCTTAGAAAGTCATGAAATTTGGTTAATAACTGAACAGCAAATGAAATATAAATTTGATTTGCAATATTTTATTGAATAAACGTTAACCATATTTTGTCGTTGGCTGTTTGACTTACTGGAGACATGTGCAGAGAAATTTAAAGCGCGTGCATCATGAACGGTCATCATGAATGTTTTTTTCGTCCAATTTGATTAAACTGGATCTGAACAAACATTTGCATTTCTTTTGCTGTTCAGTATATACAAGCCCTGCGATAGACATTATTAACCTTATGAACACTTCAGGCGACTACTCGACAACGTCATGCAAATGCTTGAGTACTGAAAGCAACATTTCTCGACAATTGAACTGGCCCTTTAAAATAAATATTTCCTGTTGCTAAAATGCGTTATGGGAGGAAATGAGGCAATACCTACATGTATATGCATAGAATGTTTCCAATTGCAAATGGTGGATTTTTGAAGTGTTAGAACTCCTTTATTGATAGAAAGTTTCGGTGTAAAAAAATATGGTGTTTAATGTGAGCGATCTGACCCTAAATACGAATTACCAAGCGTGGTTTATGGGTGGTTTTTTTGTGGGTTTTTTTACACATTTCTAGACTGCAAATCGTGCACCTACACCTGGCAGAGCAGAGCAGAAGCAAACACTAGCAGGTCATGTCTAAGATTACCATGTTTATCCAAGATATATTTTCCACATTTCATAGCTGGTTGTTCTACATGTAGGTCAACATTAATAAATGGTTTATAAAAGGGTATGGTATGTGCTATCCCTTCTTAGAGTAGCTGCATTAGTATTATGGCAGTGGATATCGTCTCTCCTACTAACAGTAATCTCTGTCCTGGACAGACAGCACAGGAGGCTGAGTTGTGGGCCCAGGACAGCATGCTTGAACCTTAATTGGATATACATGTAAGCACAAAAGTAAATAAACCAACAAGAGTGCAATATTTTTAATACTAGTAGAGGGTAGCAGAGCAGACGCAATGACTGGCAGTCATGTCTCAGATTACATGTTTATCCAAGATATATTTTCCGCATTTCTTAACCAGCTGATTGCTCTAGGTCAACATTAACAGGTATTTGTTTGATTAATTGTCCTGCCAACACGGTGTGACAGCCCAGAACAAACTATTGACATTGGTCCAAGAGGAGATTGTTTTTCTAAGCACCTGTCCAGTAACAAGGCAGGAAAGCCTGTCATCTGCACTCTGGCTTGATGATCTTATTGAAAGAAACACTTATGGGAAGATTCCTACACCAAAAAAACATCCGTAACAACATCCTGTTTTTCTTTTTAATCTTACTGTGTATTAGAATTGTGCATGCTGAATATCATTTCCTGTTACTATTTTTTAACCCACTTCAGTGAACTTTTATAATATTGTTTTTTGTTCCTGTTATTACACTTTTTTAATTTATGCATTTTTGGTCTTGTGTTCAGTCTTTTTCTGATGATCTTAATTATACATTTATATTGACAAAGTATTCAGAATGACCATATGATTGACGTCCAATAGCGGATGATCAGATACAAATCATTGTGCTCTACAGGTGTAATTAAAAAAAAAAAAATTCTTTGCCATCTTGTAGTAAACTTTACACCATTAGATGTAAATTTCTAGCATTTTGTGACCTACATTAACAAAATAATGTTGATCAACAAAATAATTTCAGCCATCTTGCTACAAAATTATCAATTTGCTCATCAAGAATTATGGGTAAATTAATCAGTGTGTGTACTTTGAGTTGATTAGAAACTTTGCTGCCGTGTATGACAGATTTTGCATAAGTAGCGTGGACATATGGCTCATTTAGGCCAGTCTGCAGTCCCCCAGACATTAACTTGTCTCTCCTGTATGATCATAAAGTTGATATCACGCTGACGTTGAATCAATCTCACTCGGACCACGAACCGTAATTCCTGTATAATTTATTGCTAGACCAGCCCATGGGCTTTAGTCGGATTCATATTTAGTCAGTGACAACATACGTCTGTGTCTAATTTGGTCAGTTTTGTTCTGACGTGTGGATGAAAAAGAGGCCATTTTATTGTATGTGTATTGTGCTTACCAATGGCAGTTTAGAAGTACCAGTCCTAGTGACATCTTGATGAAAAAAAAAAGTTGTATGGCACCGAAGAAAGAAAATAATAAATTGCTGTCATTGCCTCGAGGATTGCGTGAAATTAAGAATGTCATATTTACAGTTAATAAATAATAAGTTCATTTATATAGCACTAAACTCCACACTAATGTATGCTCAAAGCACATTACATAAACCAAATGACATGGTTAAAACAATAACATAGTAAAACAATTTGTAGGATGATATTAAAATAACTTAAAATAACATAAATATGAGTCATTATAAATGCTTAAAGAGGGGACAGGGGAGATAAAAAGACACACTGAATGATTAAAAGTACTGAGTAAACAAATGTGTTTTAAGAAGTTTTTTAAAAGATAAAATATTTGGGGCATTTTTAAGAGTGTCTGATAGCTCATTCCATTTCTTCACAGCAGACACACTAAAAGAATGGGAACCAAAAGACTTAAGCTTCCATCCTGGGACAGCCAGTGGGTTTTGCTTGGAGGAACGAAGATACCTAGATGGTTAATGTATTATACGTAAAACAAACACATTATTATAGGGCCTAAATATTTTGATGAATAAAACTCTATTTTAATTTTATACTTCAATGTAAATGAAAAGTACATTTGGTTTTTCTATTTATTTATTTATTTTTTTCAAATTTTTTTTTTCAACTTGTAATACCAAAACACACAGGTATGGCTTAATATTTGTTTGTTTGTTTTATATAATTATGTACAAATTGTAATTGTAAATTTGTTAATATAAAGTTGTTAATGTTTTAACATGTAGCACTCAACCCTTCGAGCATGGTTATTATTTTTTTAATTTAAAAAAAAAAAATTCATTATTATTATTATTTTTTATTTATTTATTTCTTACTTTATTTATTTATTTTATTTATTATTATTATTATTTTATTAATTAACGACCGATATGTTACAGAGCTTATACCAATTCAGTATGAGTGATTCCTTTAAGTAGCTCCCTACCCCCTCCCACCTCGTGAAATCCTGGATTCGTCCCTGCACCAAATGCACATGTAGCTGCATTTCATTTCTTAATGTAAAAATCGTATAGAAATTATTTCTGTTTCATCTTCTGCGGTGACACCGCCACCACACCTTTAAATATTTGTTCTTCTCGTCAATGAAACTGAGTCGCCGTATGGCACGCGACCGACACTCCGACGGCGCCGTCTGATTGGCTGCAGCTGGCAGTAGCCACGCGCGGGACGAAATAAGCAAGTTGATGGGCGGGGTTAGTATTGTTGGGAAAATATTAAGCACGCGACTGAAACAAACTAGCGGAAACTGACAACGGAAATCAGAAATCAACCAGGATTTGACTTATCAAGTATTTTTATTCCGGTCATGCCAAAATCATTCTTGATTAAAAGTAAAAAATCTCAGAATTTTTCGGCGATGGCTAATGACGTACCTAGCGCTTTTCAACTTGTAATACCAAAACACACAGGTATGGCTTAATATTTGTTTGGTTGTTTGTTTTATATAATTATGTACAAATTGTAATTGTAAAATTGTTAATATAAAGTTGTTAATGTTTTAACATGTAGCACTCAACCCTTCGAGTATGGTTATTTTATTTATTTATTTTTTTAATGTTTATTTATTTTTATTTTTTTTACTTTATTTATTCATTTATTTTATTTATTATTATTATTATTATATAAAGTCTATTGCAAACTGTCATTATTATTAATTAAATTTTTTAAACGTTTTTATTTAATATTGTTAACGATTTATAAAATATAAAGAATTGGATTAGTACAAATTGTATAATGAGACTGCTTTATTTGCAATAGGCCATATAGCCATTGAGCACAAAATATAGTTACATACATATTTACAAATATTTACATTATTACAAATAAAATATATTATGTAGAAATAATATACTAAATACTTATAATACATTAAGACATAAATATACTTGTGGTCACATATGGATAAGATATTTTATGAAGTACACAAAAAAGGGTGTCGTATAGATATAGGAACATTTGTTTAACGACACCTCAACATATTTAGTTTGATTAGTCAACGTCTATTAAGTGTGACATTTGATTCACAGAAGAAACGCGTTAGCGCCACATATGCTGCGCTTTCCAGCTAGCAGCAAAGGGTGTTGTGTTTCACTTTTCCACTTACTGGACGGCAAGATACCACAGCCTTTGTTACACTAGACCACAGGCTTGAATAGAATTCGTAAAATAGAAATATGCCTCAAAATACCCAACCTATTCCCTATCCCATTCATCACACTAAGTTACCCAGCCACCTTATCTCTTATTTCAAAACTCCCTTGCGTGATATGCGTTTATACGAACAATTCCTCGTTATTACAGGCTCCTAGATTGAAGTGGTTAAGCTATTGGACTCGTGGCTGGTAGGTAATGGAATATAATCTCATTTTTAAATCTTATTATTGGCTCCAACCCAGAGTGAGTGCTCTAGAAGGCTCAGCGGGTAAGTGATCAGTTGTCCACAATTGGTTTATCAAAGGTTGTGGTATGTGCTATCCTGTCTGTTGGATAGTGCATATGAAATATCCCTAGCTGTTTATCAATAATAGTAGCCGCATCATTGTGGAGGTAGAGGGTTTCGTCTCTTCTACTAACCTCTGTCCTGGACAGACAGCACAGGAAGCTGAGTTGTGTGTTGAGGACAGCGTGCTTGAACCTTAATTGGATATAAGTACGAAAATAAATACAACCAACCAATCTTGTCGATAAGAATAGCCGCATTAGTATGGCTGCGGATTTCATCTCTTCTACTAACACTAACCTCTGTCCTGGACAGATTGCACAGGAAGTTAGCTGTGTGTCCAGGACAGCGTGCTTGAACTTTAATTAAATATAAGCACGAAAGTAAGTACATTAAACCAACCATCCTTGTCAGCCACGTTTGTTTTCGATCTTGGGTACCGTTAGAATCCTAACGACAAAGCTGTTGTGTTATTCAAAAAAGTAACGTTGCGCAAGACAGACGCTTGACGTCATTCACTAATGAATCGCTATCAAAATATTGATGGATCAAATCCATTCTTTTTTACTACTCTGAAAATGTGTTATTTGAAATAATATTATTGCATAGGACATCATTTTAGTCAATAATGCATCATATTGTGAAGTATTCCAGTTATCTTAGGTATGGAGGAAGCAAGTGAACATGGGGGAGGGGGGGGGGGGCTAACAGATTTAGGCACGAAGCGCAGAGTTTCACGTGTATACAAGATTATGCCCCACCCTCCCGTTCCACCGTTCCTGTTACAAGTGTCATATTTTGCTATTTTTACATATATTAGTGATACACAATGGGAAATAAACCGAACTCTACAAACATAATGACCTGATTAACTCCACAATATAAAAAAGTATAATATCGCTCGCTTAAAATGGCGTGCATCCATAATTAGCATAATATAACATTACACATTATGAAGGTTTCTCCCCAGTATGAATGCAGACCCCATGGTTACACTTTTATAATTTTCATATAAAATATTTAATTCTCATTGTTTTATGTTTTGTTTTTAGTTATCGGAAGATTATGTTATTTAACATAGATTTGTATTATTGATTTATATAATTGATATAATGGAGAATTTAAAATAACGTTAAATTAATCTTTTATGTTTTTTCTTCTGTTATTTGTAATTTGTGTACTGTATATACTATATAACATGTTAGTTTATTTTGTAATTTTTCTTGTCATTTTTAATTTGTATACTGTATATCATTATATTGTGTAGTCTCGTCATTTTTAATTCGTATGCTGTATATCACTGCATCATGTAGTCTCGTCATTTTTAATTCGTATGCTGTATATCACTGCATCATGTAGTCTCGTCATTTTTAATTTGTATGCTGTATATCATTGCATCATGTAGTCTCGTCATTTTTAATTCGTATGCTGTATATCATTGCATCATGTAGTCTCGTCATTTTTAATTTGTATGCTGTATATCACTGCATCATTTGTAATTTGTATGCTGTATATCACTGCATCATGTAGTCTACCATACTGAAAACAACCTCTATACAGTGATTTATTTTTAAATGTTTATAATTATAGTTATAAATATCACCCCCACCCCCACCCCCACCCCCACAGTAGGCAATAATAATAATAATTATTATTATTAATATTTAATTTTTTTGTTAACTAGTGTAAACATTTGTAAGATAGTGAGCTCGGGGCTCCCTAACCTCGACACTATCATATTCTGTTTCTGGGGACAATAAACATTAAAAAAAGAGGATATTTTACTTTTTTTTGTGCTAGGGCGTTAAACAAACATGAAATGAAAACTAATGTAATATTCAGTAGCGGATCCAGAGGGAGGTCCAGGGAGTCCGGACCCCCCTATTCTAGATTTTTTTTCCATATATTTTCCGCGTGGAAGGACGTGCAAATTAACCATTTTCCCCCAGTCCTATTCACCCATCACATTTGGACACACAACCCTTTGGGAAATCCTGCATCCGCGTCTGATATTACGAGACTATATAGAAAATGCAGAGATGGCGAATACCGTCACTAAATAGCGTTATTACCGGTGTGAAAGGAACGCAAGTCCGTAGGAACCGAGATCCGAAGGACCTCGTTTCCTAGGAATCGTAGTCCTATCGGACTTGCATTCCTTGGGAATCGTAGTGCTACCCAGACTTGCATTCCTGGTGTATTTTTATTAGTAAGCCTAGGACTTGTATTCCTACCGGACTTCAATTCCTTCTACAGCAGTGACAGAAATGCAAGTCCGACACATTAATAGAAGTCCGTATGTTACTTTAGGCAAGATGCACGAATTAATTGAAAGGCATGAGTAAAAATTCAATGTCTGGCAGCCTTCATTCGTAGCGTAGTGGATAAGCGTATGTTTCATGTTCAGAATGTTGTGCTTCAAGTCTGTATATCGAACTTTTTTTTTGTCTTCTATTTTAAGATAATATTATACCATTTAAAAACATAAGCTCATCCATTTAGCATGTGAGTAAATTTTTATTTTCATTGGCAGATGAAACGAGTTCTTGCATCTTGCTTCTTCCGAAGGTATATGAAGCAGGTGTTTTTAACCAACATGTTCGTGCATTCAATATGTAGGACGAAAAAGGTAAAACAAAATCACCAAAATTCTAAAGTTTCTGAGATATTTTTATATTTGCAAGAAGGAAGTTATGAGAAAGGAACAACTGAATCCAAGAAGTGTGCCATTCGACGGACAGCAAAATTCTACTTTTAAAGTAAGCTATTACATGTATATATGTTATTGTGAAATTTAGTTTTTACTAAAGTCATAATTCGTGAAGTTTTTACTTTTTGTCCGTCAGACTTCCATTCCTCAGAATCTTAGTCTGGAGGACGTGTTCCTATAATTTTAGATCAGTGGGACTTTCATTCCTAGTACTACTGGTCCGTGGGACTTCCACTCCTAGTACTACTGGTCCGTGGAACTTCCATTCCTAGTACTACTGGTCCGTTGGACTTTCATTCCTAGTACTACTGGTCCTTTTGGACTTTCATTCCTAGTACTACTGGTCCGTTTCTATTTCCATACTGAAATTTGTAGTCAGTCAGAAGTTCAGCTAAATTAAATTTATATGTTTTTTTTTCAGTTATTATAATTTACTTTTAGGTTGTTAAAAGCATACTGTACTTCGCAGTTAAAAATAGAAATATAAAAATATTTTATATG